>VYZS01089887.1:30935-58146 GCA_013400695.1 Neodrepanis coruscans | reverse complement strand
TGAGGCTGTTTGGTCTTGTCCTGACACTTGTGACCTGGGAGAAGGGGTTATAACCTCTAATAAAAAAACTTTGGAAAAGCCAACAAAAGAGAGATTTTTCTCCTTTCAGTTCTCCTGCTAAAAACGGGAATGTTTTCCTGCTGAACTGAAAAAAAATGCAAGTCACATCCTGCTCTGCTAAACCTCTGATTGTCTTAACAGTAGGTGAGGAAATATTAGGACCTACAAAATCCCCCCCCAGCTCAGAAAGCCTGTGCAAATTCCAGCAACAGTAAAAGCCCCAGAGACACTCCATGATCTTCCACAGTCCCTCTGCTCTTGAAATAATTTTCACCCTGCCTGAACTTTGTAAAAAATACGCATAAAGAGGCAAAGAAGAACATTGGATATGAGAAAAGCAGCCATGCTATGGTTAAAATGTGGATGGTAATGCCAGTGCTCTCCTGCAGACACAGAAAAAAGCAGCTGACAATTCAGACCAGGAGCACAAGACAAGCCATCCACCTCTCTGCAGACCTCTGAGATTGTGAGGGGAGTTTCCAAGGAGAAAGCTAATATCACTGGAATATTACTTTCTCCAGTAATATATATATGGTGTTTTTGCAGAACAGGATTCACTTCTGAAGCTGTACCAACAAGTAAATTATTCATAAGAGAAGAGATAAAAGACAGAATGTTTCACAGGGTAAAATATTTAGACTCCCTGAGCTCTGACAGTGTGATCATGCTCATACTAACTGGGCATACTGGGAGCCAAAATGAACTCCAATTAAGTGGTACAAACTCTGCATCTCAAACACATAAAGTTGATAAAAATAAGATTTCTCCTGTACCTACATTTCATCTTTCATGTTGAAGCAGTTCAAACAGCACTAAGCAAAGATGCAATTAATCAGTGCTCTAACATTGTGCTACTTATCAATATGTGAGTGTAACACCTCAATAAAACAGGATGCTTAAAGGGCTGCTAAATGTATCAATATTCAATTACACAACGTTAATAAAGCCATTAAAAGAGAATTAACAAGGGCTTACTAAGGAAGTATCTCTGCCTGACATTAGGTGGCTCTTTAAACATTTTCTAAAGAAATACAGTAAAAAGCTATTAAAATATTTATGCAGTGCTTGCATTAGTTCTATTTAAGTGGCATGGCAGCAATAATATCAGCAGCTTTAAATGCCTGGCTTCTCAGCACCACATGATTATCCACTAGTTATGAGAGATAAATAAATTCCCAGTCTTAGAATGTTAATGCTTTTCATTAGAAAGAAAGGATCTCCAAATCCTTCATTAAAGCTCAGAGCTTCACCAAAATTGGATGCCTCCAACTGTTTGCTGAGGAACTAATATGAGAGTGTGCTCCAGCAGGGACCTGGGCTGGAGCTTGTCACCAAGGCTCAGGTGCCCCCAGAGGAAAGTCGGGTCTTGCCCCAAATTTTTGTTCTTGGGAGCTGAGGCAAAACCTTCATGGAGTGCTCAGCAAGCACAGGCAGATTGTTTCACTCCAAGAGATTGTGCTGCTGCAGCAGTTCTGGGCTCTGTGGCTCCTCCTCTACTCCCCAGTAACAAAAAGCCTCCCAGGACTTGTTAAATTAGCCAATGTAATGAAGTCCAATTCTGTGTTATTTGCACAGGGACTGGAAAAGATTTCATGTTTCCATGTACATAAACAAAACCTGGCTCAGCACACCAGGGACTTAAGAGGTTTATAAAATATAAAAGACATTCACATTAATCTGTTAAACAATTCATTCTCTACCCTGTCCTTTCCTACTAAGTGAATTGGTTACTTATAAAAAAATAGATATTTTCTGCTGGCTCTTTCACTGCTGGTGAGTCACTGCTGGACCCCAACAGCCTGGGGCTCTCTGGGGGGACACTGATGCTGCCCCTGGGACACTGGGCTGGTGGCACAAGCACTGGAGTTAAATGAAGGTGCAAATATTTTCTCTCCCTATTATTTGGAGGATTTGGTTCCATAGCAATGCCAGTTTTCCTGTAGAAAGAAGGAGAGAAAGTCTCTGTGACTGCACCACTGATCTGAATGAAATTATTAGAGATTAAACCAATGAATTCACCCCCTGAAAATAAAAACTAAAGCAGTTTCTCTGATGCTGCTCAGACAATGCTGAGAATTTTTCTTATAGGAATTGTTAAGCCAAGGGGAAATGTTGGTTTCTTGCAGAACAGGTTGGGCAAACTTCATCAACATGAACCCATTCAGGCATCTGTGACTCCTCTCAAGGAACTCTCACTTGCAATTTTGATGGATACTCCTCCAAATCTGTATAAAAAAATCCATTTTTTTTTCTGAATATAACAACATCTTATATTTAAAAAGATCAAACAGGTGCTACTAAATAAAAACATCTTAATGAGAACTGGCTTTGTTTCCTTTTCAAAAAGATCATTATATCAAATCACTGGGCCTCTGAGTTCAAAGAAAGTCAAATGCATGCCCTGCTTGAACACTACCCACATAATAGTTTGGAGAGGTTCATTTGCCACAATTTACATCCACAAAATAAAGTGCTGAAGACTTTAAAAGATGATGCAACTCCTGTGAACAAAGATTGCATTAATCCAACCCAAATGCCAGCAAAAGTGAAAATAGCAGCTACTTGCTTTTGATTGCTCTGTTTCCAGAAGACACTAATAATAACTTTTTAGTAAAACAATTAAATCTTTGTAGCACATTCCCTCCTTTCCAAATATTTTCATTTCAGAAGCATTTGTGTTACAGTCACTGCTGGGTTTTATGCTACCTCAACACTATAACCCAGCTAAGAACGTGATGTTATTTACTTTGTATTTGGGTATTTCTGCTGCTTCTGTGGGGGTAAGAGATTTTCACTTTTCACTCCATGTGTAGCATTCAAAATCCCTGCTGTTTCATAAATTAGATTTTTATTTGCCCAACTAAAAGTGCACAAGCCACCAAAGGGGTCTGTGAAAATTCTTAAACTGCTGTAGCTTCCACCAATCCCGTCTCCAACTAAATTGGTTTCAAATCTAATCAAATTATGAGAGACCTACAGGCACCATGTGAGATTTGCCTATTTCTCAGCTGAATGCAAAGGGGGCTGAACACTCTCATTTTCATTTTAAGTGCTCTGCCAACTTATGGGACAGTCATCTTTCATCCAGTGACCGTAAAAGCGTCTCTTGAAAGCCCATTTCCAGCCAGGGGACACATCTAACACAGGAAATGGTGCTGCACTGGACTTGACACGTAGTGCAGAGAAACAAATGTGTACATTGGATTTATGAGTCACCCCAATACATTTATTAAGCATTAAGTTGTGCTTTTACAACTGGTCTTCATCAAAGATATTTCATCTGTTAGCCAGAGCGTCATCTCTCCTAATGACTCATAATGAAGACTCATTCCATTTAGCTTGATTTTACTGGCTCATCAGCCTCTTGTTCTCAAGGGGCAAAGCTGCTCTTTTCAGCATGTTCAACCCACAGAGAAGTGGCCATTAACTCTAGTTGCTCATTATGTAAGAATCAGCTAATCAAGACTGACCAAGAAATAACTGGTGTGATTTAAGAAAGGGAGACATCTGCTTGGAATTAACCAGCCCGCTGTTTCAAAACTGATAAGGCATTTACTGCCTTGCTGTTCAATTATAACAGGGATAAAGGATCTGGGAGGGGGGGATGGCTGGAAGAATGTGGAGTTTGCTTTACCTGGCCCTTGGGAAGGAAAGGGAGATGGGGATAATGAAGGGCAAGCAAGGGCCTTTGTTGAGGAGCAAAGGCAGGACCTGTCTGCAAACCCCCTCAGCACAATGCAGAGCAGGCAGGAATCCTCAGCCATATTTGAGGGGCTGTTTGTAATGCAAAGAAAACTGTTATTTCCATGGTTTTCAGACATGTAGCAAGGGCTAAGCTGTAAAAATATCTCTGCTTCCATTTCCTAATTCCCATTCCGTTGTGTATTGTTGTGGGGTTTTTTTTTAATTTATCTAATATCCAGAATAAAACTTACATTTCTATGTACCAAATTAGTTTCTCATATAAATGGGAAACCATTCTCCTGAAGTCAGTGAGCTGTATGCATGTATTCCTGATTAATCTGAAGAGGAATCTTGCCTCACTTTATTTCTAAATGTCATATAAAACTTTCCTGATGCCAAAAGTCTACGCATTTCCAGCAGAGCACAGGAGACACATCTTCTTATTCCTTCTTTTTACAGAAAAACTGTAATAAAACATGACCTTTTCATACCTAAGCACAAGCAGAATATGCTAGGCAGATAAAATATGTAACATGATAAAGACTGCACTGAAACTGAGCCCTGACTGGGGCTGTGACTGAACATAACTCTTCCTTAGGGAAAGCAGAGATAGGAAGAGGACAGTGTGCTTTTCCTGGACTAAGCAACTGAGAAAGTGCAAATATGTGGGTCAGATGGAGGAACAGGCAGGCTCTGCTCTCCTCCCAGGAGGGCTGAGGAAGCACAAATTGCCAAGAACAGTCCCATTTCAGAAAGGGAACATTGCAGTGCACTCAAATTACCTTACTCACACAAGCAGCACACTTCCACACACAGCCAGGTACTCGTTTTCTTTCACAGCTCCTTCAACTGAACAAGTAGCAGGTAGCGAGATAAAAGCCCAGGAATAAATTGGACCAGTTTCTTGAAGGAATTTGTCTGGATTACTGAGGCCAGACATCAAAGGAAGGGGGGGAAAAAGGCACCCTATTGCCAAGCTTATGTTTCCATATATGTATTTCCTCCACACTCAGACTCTTCACATGGACTCTGCTTTTTGCATCAGCCCTCTTGGCTGATATCTGTGCATTTAGTGCTCACTTGCTGCTTTTCATCTTGGAAATGTGAACAAATTAATCCTCGAGGCTCTGCTGGAGGGAAATGAAATAAATAAAGCCTGTGATTCCCTCCTTCCCCAGTGGGTGGTGGGAGGTGACCTGGCCTGGAACCTCTGGGCCCACCACACTCTGCAGCAGCAGGGGATGGATTTCTCCAGCAGAGCTTTCTGCCACCCTCTGCAGCCCTGAGAAACTGCTCTGTCACTTGGAAAGGAGCTGAGAATTTCTGGAAAGAGTCTCAGATTGAGTGTCCAGCAAAGTATCTGCTTCTCCTCTGAATCCAGCCCTGTGCAGGAGATTCTTGTCCTTAAGTCCCTTTCGTGTGGCTTTTTCTCTCCTTCTTAATTTCTTTTTTTTTTTTTTTTAAATTCTTACTCTACATTTTTCTTGTTTTAATTTTTCTTCAAGAGGCAAGTGGCTGCAGAGGAGCAGCTGTAGCAGGCAGCAGCTCTGCAGACATGCCTGCTGCCTGAGTCACACACTCAGAAAATGGAAAAGAAACCGTTACATCAGTGCTGTCCAATCCAGCCGTGCCCAAAGAAACATCCAGGAATCACACTCTCCTCTCCACCCCAGGCAGTCACTTCTTTCTCCAGCTTTCCCTCTTTTTTTTTTTTTTTTTTTTCCCCCTGGATTTAGTGAGAGAGGAGGACCAGAGTATTTGCAGAGAGAGGGAGGCTGAGCACAGTGGCCACCTCACCTGCACCCCTGGCAGAAAAGAAAGGCTTGGAATGATGAAGTCCCTGCTGTGTCCATAGAAAGTCAGAATGCACCTGGAATCCCTCTCAAAGGAGTTTTGAATAAGGGGGGAAAAAAAAGAAAATAACAAACTGAAAAGGAAGAAGGTAGAAAAGAAAAAGGAGGGGAAGAGAGGCAGATTAGATCAAAAATTACATGGAAGTTCCTGCACTCAGTTCCTGACTGAGATTTTTAAAGGAAACTGAATTATGAATTCTTCATGACAACAGGATCATCAGTTTCTCCTTAGTCCCTTAAAAACATTCCTACACTCAGTTCTTCATAAACGTTTGTTCTTTTAATGCTAAATATAAAACCATCTCCCAGGACCTCAAAACACAAATCACTTGGGACAGGGTGTGGGGGAAAGAAAAAAAAAGCCTTGGACAATCATTTATCTAAACTCCATGACCACAGAATGGCAAAGCTGCCAAGGCTTAGGATTTAAGCATAACTGTGGCAACATTATCAAGGGTTTGCTTTTGGTTTTGGTTGGTTAGTTGGGTTTTTTTAAACTTATGATAGAGTAGAAAAAAACTTGAGGACATGAATCTTAAGTATCAGAACAAACAAGATAAAAAAAGGACTTCAAATACTTGCATCTTGCTTTTTTTACTGTTGTGAATTTTTTGTCCCAGTTTGTTCTGACATGGACACGTATTGCCAGGACACAAGTCATCCACCTCCTCCTGCTGCTGTTATCTCCCATCTGTTACATCCATCACACAGATAAAATCCTAGGGGGGCAAACTCATGGAAGGGACAATTATGCAAATCACAGGATCATGGAATGGTTTGGATTGGAAGGGAACTAAAAGCTCACCCAGTTCCATCCCCTGCCATGGGCAGGGACATTTCCCACTGTCCCAGGTGGCTCCAGCCTGGCCTTGGACACTCCCAGGGATGGGGCAGCCACAGCTTCTCTGGGCAATCTGTGCCAGGGCCTCCCCATCCTCACACCCAACAATTCCTTCCCAATATTCCATCTAACCCTGCCCTCTGCCATTCCCTGTGTGCTGTCACTCCATGTCCTTGTCCAAAGTCCTCCTCCAGCTCTACTGGAGCCCCTTTAGGCAGTTCTCTGATGTATAGATAGTCCATCACATAAATCTGTGTGTTTTAAGGAAGCAATAAGGAGTTCTCTTCCTCTCAGATGTGTAACTTGTGCCTTGGGGATGCACGTGCTGTGCCCAGCCCTGTGCCTGAGGGAGATGCTGTTCAGGTTCCCAGACAGGGATTATGAGCAGGACTGAATTGTTCCTTTTGAATACCTCATTCCCACACGCAATGTAAAATAATGGAGAACTCATCTGAGCAGCTGTACTTCAATCTACTCTTTATTTACTCTGAAAATAAATACATCAAACAACGAACACTAAAGGTAAATTAAATAGCTGGCATCTTTCCCTATAGAATTTCATGAAGGCAACAGTGTCCTTCCCTTTGCAAAGCCTCCAGGAGAAGGTGAGGTCTTAGGAATCAAGAGTGTGTGCCAGAAAAATGCCACTAGATACTGAAAGAAGACAAATTCCAGAGTCACTGGATGTACTGTCACATATCTGCTCCTGTTCAAAGACACTGGACCCCTGGGACTCAGCATCAAAGCACAGGCTCTGAGCAACCTGGGATAGTGGAAGGTGTCCCTGCCCATGGCACAGGCTTGGATCTAGATGGACTGTAAGATCCCTTTCAAACCAAACCAGTCTCTGATTCCACAAAAATATCAAATAGAAAAGTCATTAAAAGCAGGTTCAGCCTCAATTTTGAGTTGAAAAGTCATTTACAGTCCTCCCTGTGTTTCTGAAGCCAGAAAGCAATATCCACAAATGTTTCTGAAGAGCAAGAGAATCCCTCTTGGTTTTGGCCTGCTCTCTCTACATGTGTTGTGAAAAGGAGATCAAACAGCCTGGGCAGTGCCAGGGCACTGATGGAGCAGAACCGAATTCAGCCTTTCCCCTCCACTGCTACAGAAACGCTGCTCATTCCTGTCAGAAACAACAAAAAACCCAACAAGCAACAGGATTCTGAGCGCTGCCTAAGGAGCAGATATCAGGAACATGAGAGGAACCCTCAGGAGGTTTTGTGAGCAAAGCCTGAGCCTAGCTGGACCCACCCCTCCTTCTCCTGCCAACCCGCAGAGTGACCCTGGACACACGATGCTCCTGTGCCACATGGGCTGGACCAGGAGCACCAACAGATTCCAAGCTTTCCAGAAAGCTGTTTTTATCTCTTGCCTCACCACACCCCCCCTAATTATTAATATACTCTCCTAGATGATTGAGTTTCACCTCTGTGTTCTTTATCATTGCCATGGGCTGACCTCAGGCTGCTCACAGAGGGACAGAACATTCCTGGTTCCTGAGAGACAGCTCTCCTCCCCCCCATCACTGCTGAGCCTTGTCAGAGTGAAGTGCTGAAAACCTCACATTCTGCTCTGCAAAGGGAGATGAAAACACAGTTCTGAAAAATATTGTATTCTACTGCAATATATTTGGAGAGTGAAAACTAAAGCACGCTAATTCTTTATGGAGTTGGTTGCCCCAGGAAGTCTATTGGCCTCTCTATTATTGTTTTATCTTTAGTTGGAAGGTCTAGCTCCAGGTTTGCTCTGACTGACAGACAGTGAACAAGCAAAACCTTGTGTTAACTCGGTTCAAAGCTGTCAACTGGCAAAGGTCTGGAAACTCAGGAAAACACTCGTGCAGAGAAAACAGGGCCTGTCCTACCCATCAGACTAATTTTTTTGCAATGTGAACACGGCCTGCAGTTCTGTGGAACACACAAAAATGTGCAAACTTCACATATTTCAGCTTCCCCATCTGAGAGAGGGGATCATTAGCTCAGTGTTTTACACACAGCCAGGCTACAGAGCAGCCCTGGCTCTCCTGAGCCCACAGATTCCCTCCCAGAGCCAGAGTTTGGGCTGTGAGTGGGACATAGCCCTCTCTTCTCTCCAGAGGATTTGGCACAGCCCCAGTATCCTGCTCTTTTATGGGACATGGGAAATGAAGAAACTTGACCATGTTAGAGATTATGACATTCAGTCACAAGCAGGTCTCCAGAATAAATTCCAGTCTTCTTATCCTCTCTGCTTCTACAATATTATATCAGAGATATAAAAATCTCCTCTAATTGTTCCTTTCTTTTGGTGTATTTATGTAAGAAGTTCTTATGGGGAACTCCTTATATTCCTGGAGGTTGAACTAGATGATCTTTAAGGTCTTTTTCAATCCAATCCTTTCTATGATTCTAAAGAGAGAAAAAACAGACCGAGAAAGCAGTAGTTTCCCTCCTGATGGAGCTGAAACCTTCATTTTCACACACAGCTCCAAAATGACACAGTCCAAGGTAGCCCCAACCACACATGTGCCAATATTCAATCACAGAACAAATCTTGGTATCTCAATGGCCACACTGAACAAGCCATCCTTGTGCCACAAAGCTGTGCAAATACCTGTACCCTCAGAGCCACAGGCTGATCATTCCTGTAGCTGTTGTAGCTGAATCCTCAACATTTCCCTGTGATTTAGACCATCTGACTGTTGCCATCGCGGAAGGGAAAAACTGTTACTTCCATTAAAGTGAAACTTTTCCTTCAATTACAGTGAAATCCCAACTGTCAGCTCAGGCTGAAAGGCTGCAGTACAGCTGCCAGCTCCAGCACTTGCAGATAAAACAGGCTGAGGTCACAGCTTTTTGGCTAAGTTACAGCACAGAATTATAATAGCAAGTACACTCTGACAGGTCCCAGCTCTCTCTCTTTGGGAGTTGTTTGTTTGGATTTGTTTCCTCTATCCCTATTTCAAAGCCATTGATTCTGGAGAAGCGTGTCAATTCATTAACAAATCTCGTCAGCTATTTTCTTTGGCACTGGAAATGGGTTGTTTCCCTGCTAAATTAATCCAGCTCCAGTGTCACTTGCACACCAATCAGGGTTCCTATTCACAGAGGTCAGGCAGAAAAGGAGAGAGAACAACTTCTTTTCTTTTAACCACAAAAGGAATACAAAATATTGCTGAACACCAAAGCCTCACTGGAACAGGGCACATCAACACTGTGCATGAAAATGGCCATTGCCTGCTTTTCAGCCCAGGGAATGCTGCTGGAGCCTCCATGGTGCTGGAGCTAAGCTTCCAAAGTGACCATTACATCCCAACACATCCTGGGCACTGTGTCTCCATGTAGAAGTTGTAAATGTGCAAGGGGGGACAGGCAGAGAGGGCCTAAATCTCTGGAGATCTCTGGGATCCTAAGGGATTTATAGGATAAGATGGAGACTTAGACCATGGCCCGAGGTGGATTTTGCCTCCTGATAAAATAGAAGAATTTTTACTGAGGGAATAAAAGGCAGCAATCTAACCACATATATTGCCTTTTTTTATATTGCTTTGTTAAGGTTGTGCTATAAACCTGACAAGAAGAAGAATAAAGTTATGGGGAAATGAATAGTGAACTCAGCTTCTCTAAAAGATTCTTTTTCTTTCCATTTCTACATTCCAAGGGACACTGCCAGTGGCTCATCAGCCACAACCACACTGATCTCACCCTCACTGCTCCCCTCTGCAGAGCTGGGCAATGAAGTTCCAGCAGGAGGGATCTGTCCAGGACACACCTGGGATGCTGTGGATGTCCCCAGGGCAAAGCCATCCTACCTCCACACTCACCCACACATGCCCTCCACTTATCTCAGCTTTTCATCTTTATGTGCCCCAGACCCAGGTACACACTGGAGTCAGCGCTGAAAAAAAACAACTCCCTGACATCTGTTCACAGTTATATTTCTTTGACATTCATAATTATGACCTTTGTCAGCAAATCGTTTAAGCATGAAATTAATTTTGAAAATCAGTAATTCCGCTGACTTTACCTGGATTACTCACATGTTTAAAGTTGAAAGGACACTCGAGTACTTTGCTGTGCACAGCCCCAGTCCTGACAGAGTGTAAAATGTTTCCAGCCACAGAAAAACAGCCAGTAGCCACATACTGTTCCACTCTCCAGCTCAGATCTAATCTTCCAGGGGGGGTTCTGTTTCATTGACACAATCATCAGCCTGCTTTCCTCTAAGACCCACGTGCTGCAATCAACTTTCAAGGAATTTGTATGTGCATATATTACTGTCCTTTGCACAACAGAAGAGCATCAGTATTGCTGATGTAATGCACACCAGCACAGTCAGCTGCTCCAAAAAGTGGTTCATTTTGCAGCTGATCGATGATTTTACTGATTCTGGAAATCTCTCCATATGACAAGTGTTTCTAAAACATTTAAGGTACTACAGAGCTTGAGGTTCTCAAGAGTGCAATCATCTTCTGCAACTAAATCATGGGAAGAAATGTACTTGCAACATGAACTCACAGGTTTGCTGCCCTTGACAACTTGAATTCACCACAAATCATTCTGGTTTTGCAATTACAAATGGGCAGTGCCTGGAAATTAATCACTAAAGTATTTAATGAATGCACACAAAAGTGATCCCAACAGCTGCAAGCCATGGAGAAGATTTCAAGCCCCAAGTTGGGAAGTTGGGCACCAGTAACTCTTCCAGAACTAACTGAGAACATCTTGCCCAGGACACATGAACACATCTTGCTGAGTCTAAATATCAGCAAACTCCAAACTGACATTAAATATTTCCACAGATAACAGATGGTTTAACACGTTGCTCCCCACTTGGGCTTGCTTAATGCATCTGAATCATGGTTTGAAATGTAACTCAAGGTTTGGAAAATCTCTGAGGTTTTCAATAAATGGAGTTTAATGTCAAGACTACTCAAAGCAGCTGTTCCTCCTAACCGTGGAAAGTCACATCCAGGTTGGGATTTTTTTTGCATGACCCAATGCAGAAATTATGTAATTTAGGGGTCCTATCCACCTCCACTCCCACCATTCTCCAAGGAATAAAATGCTTTACATGAAACCACTGTAAAATAACAGCACAAGTGTCAGAGCTTCATATGTGTTGCTACTTACTACTCGAGAAAAGATGTTTGTGTTTCTCTTTCTGCTCCTCCCTGCTGCTCATTTAATGGCCACTCCACTGCTTTGAGCTGCATGTTCCCCACCAACCTCAGGAAGGTGAAGCAGGGTGGAGGAGACAGGGTCTGTGTGCACATCTGCAGCCTTGGAGATTCCCAGGAAGCAGGAATGGAAACACATCTCCCTTCCCTGGCTATGCAGTGACCCTCTCCCACCTCTGGAGTCCACAACCTACTGGGTCCTGTCTGGCCCTGCTGCCACCAGCTGTTATTCCCCATGTTTGCCCTGCAGAAATCCCTCTCCCTGGGCATTATTTGTCACTCCATGACCCTGCAGACCCCCTGGAATAAGTAGTGTTTCTGTCCTGGTTGTTTCATGGCCCCAGGGCCTCACTTGTCTCTCTGTGCCAGTGACAATATGCCCAACAACAGCATTACAGGCAGGAAAAACACAACCACCAATTTCCACAGAGAAACAAGAGGATTTGGAATTGTTTTCCCTGGGAACACAGAGCAGCCCTGCAGATCAATGCACAGTGTTATTCACAGAACAGGTAATAAATTGACCTACACACAACCCAAAAAAACTTCTGCACAGATTTGCAATACACAGACTGTTACTTCTTCTGAAAATCAGAGTCAGGAATGCTGGAGTAAAGAGAGAAATGACTTTGCAACACCATGACCAACTTGTTCTGTGGTTTGGCATCTCTGAAGTGCCTCATGTGCTACAAATGCCACGGGCAGGACTGACTGTACAACTCTACTCCACCACCTAGAAGCTCCTGCTAGGGTGAGGATAATACCATACACAACTTTTCCAGAATGCAAATCTGCTGGTGGACACCCCACTAAACTAAAACAAAAATTATCCCAGTCTACCCTAGGTAAACTAAAAAATGTTCCTTGAGGAATAGTGTATTTGTTAAGGAGCAGACCTCAACATTTCCAACTCCAGTCAGTCAGACAGACGCCCACAGAGGTAATTTACTGCATTTTCACCTCCTACTTCTAAAAGAGGTGGAGATTATATCTTCCAGTCTTCTAAATCTGACTTTATTGCAGGTACAAGAGAGTTGGGCATGTTCAGCAAGGCCTGTATTAGCAGTTTTATGTTCTTTTAATTGCTGACATGGAATGTAAATAGTTTCCTCAATTGCTGCATACTTCCCATTCCTGAAGGAAGGCACACCCTTTGACAAAGATTAAGAGAATATAAAGTTAAACCCTTGCTTACTAAAGGAATTAAATTCTCCTCTAGTTACTGGAACAGAGCAACCTGCACATGGGGGATCTACATACCTTTCAAGGAGAGGTTTTGAAAGACTCAGGAGCATTAAAATAATAAAGAGAAAGCTCAAGATTTGGGCTTGATGCCGAATAATAATAAAATGAACTGGAATTTATCCCAGCTGGGTAATGTGAGGGTTCATCCAAATGACTGGAAATAACAAAATCTTGTGAGTCATTTTACTACAGAGGACTAAAGAGGTGCCCCGTTGTTTTCCATTGAAGTTGTCCATCAGCAGCCTGAGGCAGCATGGACCCAGCCTCCCCTGGACATTTGCTTTCACAGGCACATTCCTTCCCCTTAACACATAAAACTGCATCACTTACTCTCTGTTACACTAAAAAAAAAATACCTTTGTGGCTTTTATTCCCCAGCAGGGAAACCTACAGCACACACAGAGCCTTGGGAACATTTATAAGAAGTTTTCCCTGGGCTGAGAGTGATCTTTGGTTTCCTTTGACAAACATCAAGGCCTTGTCCTGATCTGGATTCCCACAACACACCCCTGAGATTCTCTTAGAGGAGAAGCAGTTGAAGAGTTGAGGGGTAGACAAAGACTTTGATGATTTTTTTCCATTTCTCATGGACTTGCAGAGAAGTAACTTCATTTCTGGATGGTTCTGTATCTTTTTGAAAACCCTACTGGGTTTCTGCCCATGGGACCACATCCACAGCAGCCCTTTATCCCTCTCAGAAAATTTACAGGCATGAGTGGGAATCCTCAAGAGCACATGGAAGATGCACACAAACAAAATGTCTAAAATTCCAGCAGGGTTAAGCCCAAATTCTTGCCTCATCTTCCCTGTGCAGATGCCCCCATCAGCTACTGCACAGAGTTGAAGGCAGCATTTGGAGGGATGAGTCCTCCAAAAAAAAATTCCAAAGACTGAAGGATTTTCCACATTACTATAAATGAGAGGGCTTACCACAGGAAAGTAGGACAAATCCAAATCAAATACACAGGAAAACACTGGGAGGCAACATGTCCATTTTGAGCCCCACATAAATGCAGACAACCATAGAGATTCTTGCTCTATCAGCAATGTGCACACTCCAAACTTTCTTGTTAGGGGACTCTTTATGAGGGACCAGTAGCAAAATTGGCCCCAGGTTAATTTTAAACCATCAATTTTAAAATTATAACCCTCCTCTGAGAGCCTGGAGTACAAAGTGAACATGCAGCAAGGGTACTTACTCATTCCTCTCCAAATCGATGACTAGATGTTTACTTTCAGCTTGAATTACAAACTGCAGCAGTGCTGGGTGATTCTGGAAAAGGAAAATAGAACTGGTTGAGTTCAAACCCAGAGCCCATCATCCTGGCTCTGCCAGAGAGCTGGGTGTGTCACAGAATCATGGAATGGCTGGAAAGGACCTCAAAGACCATCCAGTTCCAACCCCTGCCATGGGCAGGGACACTTTCCACTATCCCAGGTTGCTCCAACCTGGTCTTGGACACTCCCAGGGATGGGGCAGCCACAGCTTCTCTGGGCAACCTGTGCCAGGGCCTCCCCACCCTCACAGGGAAGGATTTCTTCCCAATATCCAACCTAAATCTACCCTCTCTCAGCTTAAAGCCATTTCCTCTTCTCCTATCGCTGTTTGCCCTTGCCATTTCTTTTCCACATAATAACTATATTAAACACAAATATAATCCTTTTTAATGCTCATTCTTGCTGTGCTATTTTTTAAAATTGAGGTAGAGATGATCAGGTTGGGGCTTTTCATGACCATGTTCAGTTTAAGATATCCATGTGCAAATCCAGAACCTCCTCCCCTAAGGGCAGACCTGGAATGCTGTGAGCACAGTCAGCAGGGGAGTTCTGACAGAAATGCTTTTCCTTTGAAGGGAATTCCAAATATTCCCCTGTAAAACATATATCTAAGACCATCATGGAAACTAAACACAAATACAGTCATGCTGAATTTTTATTTTTTTTTCTAGAAACAGCTAAATATTTTCAGATGGATCTTAAAATTCTCATAAGGAATAATTAAGTTTTAGCAGAAAACAAAAAGTAAAGTGGTGTTGGAGCAATTAGAACCATAGGATATCCTGAGTTGGAAGGGACCCACAAGGATCATCAAGTCCAAAAATTGTGAAATATCAATAGAAATATGGCCAACTCTATTATCAAGTATCTCTGTGAGAACAACAGACAGAGTCTTTATACACATACAAGAATTTAAGGGAATTTTCTAAACAAGACTGACAAGAGAGCACAGGGAAATCCCAGTTGCACTCCAGCATGGAGCAGGGACTGGGACATCTGGGTTGCATTTTCAACATCATCCTGACTGCGTGCAATCTTCATATTGCCCTTCCCCTGATCATAAAACAAGTTCTTTTTAATCTCAAGCACCCAAAAGTAAATCCATTAATTCTTTTGGAAGCTGTGAGAGAGGATCTGAAACAAGGGAGGCTCCAATACTTGCAGAAAGGGGCACTGCACCTCTGTAAGTTCTGGAAACTGCATTTCAAAGGAGAAAGCACAGTTTACAACATTCTGGTCACTCTTAATCCAAAAGACTCAACTCACATATATTTCAAGACTGTTTATCCTTAACTTCCATTTCATTAAACAAACTGACTGGATTGCACAACAGCATTTCCTCGTTTGAGATTCCAACAGTAGCTCAATAAATCAGTTGTTCCTCCACACACTCAATCTGCTTTTCTGGAGATTTATGTCAGCCAATTGCAGTGCTGCAGCAGGACAATTTTAGGGTTCTAGGATTTAATTGATTTATTGGGAAATGTGTCTGACTTTGTGATTGCTGCAGCAGGGCCCTGGCTGCCTGACAGCCAGAGCATCCCACCCATGGACTGCAATGAGTTTGAAATGATATGAAAAATTAGGGCTGTTCATTAAAAAGTGAAGTTATTGGGAGGCTGTGGCAGATTAACCCGAATTGTTAGAATAAAAAAAATAGCTGACAACTCCCCAGTGCTCTGTGACATTATTAAGGCCAGACTGTGAGTGAGATACCACTGCTTCCCTCTGGAGTGTCCTGCCCCACTGCTCGTGCAAATTCAAACGTGCTTTCCCAGCAACAATATTGAAATTCTGCATCTCTGCGAACTTTGCAGAAACCAGATCCCACTAGAATGCTAAATAAATGCTTCAGACTTTCCTTGGCACTCTGCAAACACATGGGAGTCATTTATTGGCATGAATATTTAGAAGCAGTGTTGATTACGACTTTAATATCAGTGCATTGGTTCCAAACCCCGTAAGATATACAGACTATGGAGTTTGGAGAGAGTAAAACACAATTAATTACAATATAACACAGTAAATAATTAAGATATTCCAGTGGCACAAATGGATTCCTTTCAGCTGAAGGCCCTCTGTTAATATGGAAATGACAACTATGTTTATTCATGAGTTCACAGTGGTACTTATTTGACAGTCAATTGATGTCAGTAAGTTGCAAAGTTAAAAAAGCAGCTGCAGAATAGAACAGACTGTTACAAGACAAAATCATCTCGCAGAGAATTCCTAAAGCTGAAACTCCTTATTATGGAGTACAATAATGGCCCTAGTCAGGATGTTGGATTGCTATGCACAACACCCAGGTTCAGAACCCTGCTTTCCCATCGATTTTTCTTTCACACAAATGGCTCATTTCCTTCTTTTCCATCCGGGAAGAGATGAAACTATATGTTTTCTTATTCTGACCAGAATTCAAAAGCACAAATACAGTAAAAATTACCCACTGCTCAGGTTGTTACGGTGACTAAAAACACATAAATACTTAAAATCATAAATTTATAATGTTAAAAAAAAAGAAATACCTTTCAGAAAGGGAGTTACAGGTTTGTGTGTTGTTGTTTTCCTCCCTTTAAATGTATCCACTTGTGAGACCAACTCAGATATTTTCCTTTACTTTTTGCAGTGGTGGTGGAATTACCCCTCAAGTGTTTGCACAGTTTTGCTACAAAACCTTAAAAGCTCATTTTGAATCCCGGGAAGCTCCATGATACTCTCTCCTTACAATCAATATTTTCAAAATTGAGTTGCAAGATGAAATGGGAATGACCATAAATACAGACATTAGGTCCCTGTTTTGTATTTTCCATTTAGAGTAATTGAGAAGCGGGTTGTGAGGGCACAGTCTCTCCCACTCACAACATTTCAGAAAGAGCCACTTGCTGCAAGTCTTTCTTCAAAAATAATTTCTGTGCTGATACATCAATTTATTCCCACATTGATCCCTCTAAAATTATCAGCTGTGAAAGCAAAGTGAACCTGATGAGAGCGGCATTATTTCAACAGTAATGAAGAACTTTGTACAGTTCTACCTTCTTTTCTCTACAGATTTATGTCTTCTAGTTCTTTCTACTCCTAAACTGCAGTTTTCTCTTTTCTCTTTGGCACTTTTTTTTTGTGCAATAAGAGATTTCCTCAAGGCACACAGGCAGAACTGGCTTCAGCATGATTAAAATAGGATTCTCCACAGCTTCCCACTCTTATTTAGAGACTTTACTTCCAAAATCTGCATCAAACTGTATCAACAGAACAGGAAAAGTATTTATCTCCCTAATTTACTCCTTGCTTGCTTTCCAACTGAGGGGTTTGGGGTTGGAATGGTGATAGTGACACTTAACATTCTGAAGGAAATTAGTGCAGCAGTAAGTCAAGGTCAAGCAAGAAATCTCACTGACAAAACAGATTACAAATTTAATAACTCACTACTTGAATAACCAGAAGCTGATGAGACAGTAACCCATTGCTGAGTGACAACAGTTCTCTGGTAAAACTAATTTGACATGTTTTTTAAGCACTATTTTTTTTCAATTTCAAATCTCATTGACCTTCAGCTCTTCATATAGAAAGAGAAAAGGAAGGACTGTTTGGGGATTAAGGATCTCCCCTGTGAATATGGAGATGGGATTGGGACTCCTTTCTAATCATAATGATATGACAGCCTCAAAATAATCAGGTTTTGTTCCTGAAATACCCTTAGCCATCCATTTGGATTTGTTCACCTCGCTGGGATGCCCATCTGCAAGTAGAATACCAAGTGGTTGTCACTGAGCATATTTTTCTGCACAGTAACCTGGGAAAAAAGTCTTAATTATTGCTGGATCATCCCTTCCTTTGGGCTGTGGGGTTGGGTTTGCTGTGATCACACTGCAGAGCTGTGAGCTCTTCCCTTGATACCAATACTGGGAGAGAATCCTGCAAGTCATTTATTATATTTGAAGAGGCAGAAAACTGATGAAATGGAGAGTTCTAACACATATATCTTTGCAACATCCTCTCTCTAAAAGAGAAAGGATTTTATTGCATTCGGATCCATGAGTGAGCCCAGCATGAACACCCTTAAATAAAAAAACACAAGCATCCAAGCAATTACAAAACAGAAATAAATGGAGTATCTACAGACAAGAGTGAAAATGAACTCAAAACTGCAGCATTAATTCCTTTGGAAAGAGAAATGCATTTTCAGCTGTATCCAATGCCTAAATCCAGAGAATGGAGATCAGGACAAGAAATAGAACCAAAAGGGATGATTTTGCTTCTCTGGTTTCAAAGTTTTAAATTATAAGCTAACAGAGTAAACTGCAATGGGCAGGTTTGTTTAATCCAGCAAAGTGGTTTCCAGTCCCTCCAGAGCTGTTATTAACTTGGCTAAAGCCAACCTTGCAACGGGGGCAGCTTTGCCTGTGTGGCCAAGTTCATCTGCCCCCAAAGACTTCTGTCAGATGCCAAGTCCCAGTTTGCATGAACTGTCCTGACAGGTCACTGGGGGGACACTCCAGGGCTGAAATGGGTCAAAATGGGCAAGATAGTAGGAAAAAACTCATTATGACAACTATGGATTGTAATTAGTTGTCTACAACAGGGTTCCTGACAGTCAACACGCAGCAAAAATAAAAACACAGCAAAAGCTCACAGGCTGTCACATTTTATAATGAGTTGCCTGGGCTTTAGTTTGAACACAGAGAACTCACATCAAGTCAAAGCAAACCTAATGAGTCAAAGTACTCTACCAGGGGATGATTTGGAAGAACTATTAGATCTGCAGTCTTAAACTGTGCAAAAAGCACTGACATTTACTGTAAGAATAAGACCCACTCTGGAGAGAATCCACCTGGAGCACCTTGTCCAGCTCTGGGCTTTAAGGTCCCTTCCAGCCCCAGTCAGGGTTCTGTGATCCTGTTTACTTTCTCCTTTATGCTCCTGAAAACAGACATTCCACCACAAAAAAAAGGAAGGGTCATAAGTCTGTTATCTATGAATTATAGCTCTGGAAATGAAGGACTTTTGAGATATGTCAGATAATTACATTCCACACAAATACAGGTGTTTTTTTTTTCTTGCATTAGAAGAGTTAACACCAGGAATTAGAAATTATATAACTGAAAAAAAAAAAAAAGAAAAGAGTACATCATTTCAGCAGGGATAAATTCCATGCCATTTTTCTGTTGTCTATATGAAAATAGCTTTTATTTCCCTTATTTATCACACATTGATGTTCTGTGTTGGTGCCTTCACAAGTTAAAAGGTGTATTTATAGGTATCAGATCTGTGGGCTGATATTATTCCTCTACTATCTATAATACACATAGAGGGAAAAGCTGGGAAATCTATAAGTAATAAAGTCACTTACGGAATCTTACCATGGGAACTGGAATTCACTCCAACAAATGCAAGCTGTCTACAAAGCATGTACATTTAAGATAATTACAACCTGCAACCAATGCTATAAACTGCATGTAATGCTTTTACATCAAGAAATATTTCTTTTTCTTTTTTCCCCTCCTTTGGCTTTGGTTTAGAAGTGAACACAAAGGGCAATGTTTCCTGTAAACACCTCCGAGCCCAAGTGATATTTCATGTGGACATGAAAAGCACAAACATCTAATTCAAATTGTTTTGCAAGTTCCTGAGGGCAGGGAATTCAGCTGTGCTTTCCTTGCTGTCAGATGACAAGCATGTATCCCTGTGGCTGCATCTAATGAGCAGCAACTAAGAGAACGGAGCATTTTGCAGTTGGGCTTTTTTTCTTTAATGGCTTAGCAAAGACTCAGAGCCCCTGAACAAATTGGCTGAGCCAGTCCAATAATGTAGGAAAGCAGAGAACTTCCAAGTTTGCTCCCAAGTTTGTTTTAAAGTGATTCTTTGAAAACAGAGTGATTATACTTTTTGCTTTCTTGCTGACTGTACAAATAGATGTAAGATTCCTCTATCTGGGAGGCATAATAGCTAAATTTCTTTTCCTTTCTTGTTTTTTTTTTTAAATCCTTTTGCTATTAACTCCTTCTATAGCAAAACAATTTGCTGCTTGAAGGGAGTCAGGCTTTTCCATCCTCTCCCTTTCCTGCTCCCTACACTGTCAAGCAGATAGATAGATATAGGTATAAAAATAAATATATATGAATATATATTTATATCTATAACCTGCTTCCCACCAGGACACAATAGAACCTATGATTCCTGGAGTAGGGACATGGCAATGGCAGCAGCTTTTCTGCCCTTCCCTGGCTTCCTTACAGGAATCACAGGATGGTTTGGGTTGGAAAAGACCTTTAAAGATCATCTGGTCCAACCCCCCTGCAATGAGCAGGGACATCTCCTATTAAATGACAGAAAACCCACCATGGAGCTCATGGAATGCACAGAAAACAAGGACAACCTTGGGAACAACCCTAATTTAGGCGATTTCTCTTCAAAAGCCAAAAAGATTTCCAATTACAATGAAAAATCTAAATGTTTATCTGACAGTCCAAGCCTGTGAGCATCAGGTTATTTGGCAACATCTGCTGAAGGCCCTTTGAATCTCTACAATGGCCCATTTAAATGAACAGCTCCTTGCTCACTCTTGGTGTCCCAGGATCCCCGTCCAGAGTTAAAAATTCAAGCAAATAACTCTCAAGAAAGACGAAACCAAGAAATTAATTGTGCCAAACCAAAATCAATAAAATTACACAGCTCTAGCTCCCAGTTTCCTGGTTTCCATGCAGAAACACAAAGCTAATGACTTCTCTGGGAAAGGGAAAGCATGCTCACAATTCAGCCCCATCCTTTCTGTGAGGTATTCCTGATTTACATTTAAAAAAAAAAAAAAATCAAAGAATAACTAAGCTAAAAACGTTCAAAATTTTGTAACACTAAGGATCAACTATTTTAGGAGCACATCCAAAATAACCAGTGTGATGTTTAAACAAAATCTGTCCCTTCTGAGGCAGAGTTGTTATGTTGTGAATTTATTCGGTGTCAGTAGAAAGTCAGGCATGAAAGCTGAATTCAACCTTTACACCATATTTCATTATCAGGCACTGAGGTTGCACTGAAAGACATTTAGGAGCATTTGACCAGCTAAAAAGGGATTAACAAAAAATTCACAGCTTTATACCCTAAAAGAAAAAGAGAAGAGAAAAGAAAACACATTCTTTCTGTGTTTTTAATTAAATCTAAGCAGTGCAAATAGGGCAGCCTTGGTTTTTACAGCAGCTCTCCAATTATCCTCTGAACTGTATCAGTTTAAAAACGGGTCAAAATCAATACTCCCTTTGCAGGACAAACTCTGCAACCAAAAAGATCACTCAAAGATTCCTAAAAAACAAGCTCAGAGAACAAAACAGGAGTGAATTACGAGCGAGGGGACTGGTGTTGCCAACACTTTGAAAGAGCTGGTTGGGAGGGAGCCCCGCGATCCTCGGGTCCAGGATGTGGTTTGGGAGAAGGATGAGTGCTGGAACACAAAGCAGCCAAGGAGAGGTAGTGAAGGCCTTCCTGTATCTTTGCAGCTGGGGGGGAGGTGAAATCCCACATGAAGCAGCATTCGGTGTGTGTTTCTCACACTTCCCCCCCTGTGCCTGGGGACCTGCTCGAGTCTGCACCCCATCTGGGAGAGGGTGATTCGCCAGATTCACGGATCACAAAGGGAAGAAGAAAGGAAAAGGCAACAGCATATGGTTTGGACCGAATGGAAATGACTGCACCAAACTGTGAACTCGATTTTGTATTAAGAACAACCAATAAAAATAATAATAAAAGGCGTGTGCCTTCAGCCAGCGCTCGCTCGCTGTGGTGTGTCCCGAACAGACCCGCCCTCAGTGCGCTGCCTGCCATCCCTGGGAAGGGCTGTTCCCACAAATCCACCTACAACCACCACATTTTGTAAGCCTGGTACTGATGTGACCTCATGGAGAGCAGCAGCTCCTGCCCAGCCCATCAGTACGAGTGGCAGGAGCTCAGCTTGGAAGAGGGTCAAGAGCAGCAGTGCTTTTGAATCCAAGCCTGATGGAAGGGTGTGTTGTTTGCTGGCACAACCCATTCCCTAAATTGGCCGGAAAGATCAGGACCTGCCTGTCCTCTGACACCCTGTGACCTCTCAAAGAGCTTGGACAGGAGGCTCATGGCTCCAGTGCAGATTTGAGCTTCTTTGAGATGCATTTATAAAGATCTTTTTAATAGAAAAGAAAAAAAATTGTTGAAGACTCTGGTTAAAAAATGGCTAAAAAATTTAATCCTTCCCTACATTGTGTTCCTTACTGTGTTCATGTAATCAGACTGTTTGGAAAGGACCTTAAAGATCATCTCATTCCAACCCCTTGTTCCACCTTCCACAATCCCAGGCTGCTCCAAGCCTTGTCCAACCTGGCCTTGGACACTTACAGGGATGTTGCCCCAAAAAGTTAAAATAGAAATACCTCTTAAGTTACTGGGGGAATGTCTGTGTGGGCTTATATTTAGAAAAGGCAAATAGATGAGATTTGAGCAGCTTGTGGCAGCTCCTGCTCCTGGTACCTGCTGCACTCTCAGGTCTGCTCATGGCAGCCTTTCATTGTCACCTCTGCACAACGATGGCTCACTCAGTTAGAGGGACATTTAACCCCTGAAAACTTCAGGCTCAACATCAGACATTGTTCCCTGACTCCAAAATGGACCAAACCCTGGCACGGGGACGAAACCACCTGGAATTTGCTCAAAGTAAACCCATAGTCATTACAGAGTATTTACACTGCACGTATGAATCACAACAGATGGGAGCAAAAAGCACCTCTTTTGTTGGAATACATTATGTGCTGCTTAAACAATGCTCGGTGGAAGGCTGTGCAGAGAAAACAAACAGGCCTGTGCCGTAGTAAATTGTTACAAAACAAAACTTAATAGAGTTGGCAGGCAGGAAGCAATTGCAGAGGGTCTGGGTAGCCTTAGTTATGGAACAGAACTCGCTGCAGACGGGCCTGTGCAATTTGGGTAATTAGAATGTGAATGAGCAGCTGTTGATATTTGCCAATTTAAAATGCACGTGAACTTCCTTGAGGACTGGGCCGTGTAAATTGAGTAGATCCCACTTGGGTTCTACTACACGGAGATTGGAAAGTAAAATTCCTCCTCTTTGTGAGGACACTGGGGACTGTGACCTCCTCTACTACAAGTTTGATTACAACATGATGTACTTCCAACGTGCTCAAAGAATCAAGGGCGAGCATGGACCATATCAACAACGACATTAATTGGTTATCCAGGGTAATTACACTTTCTGCACCTTATTCCCTTTGTCCCAGCACACTTCCTGGGAGTATTCCCAGCTAACACCAGCCCTCCCCTGTCTTAGAACAGGGCTGAAGCTGCTCAGCCAGCCTTTAGAAACACCTCTCCTTGTACTCACATAATCACTGCAGCACACACTTGTGGGGAGCCCAGGGCGTGCTGTGCACTGTGGGGGATGAGGATTCTGATGATAATTACTGCTAAGATTCCAATGATAAGAAATGCCACGTCCTCCAGATTAAATCTGCTCATGTTCTCCTCAGTGGGAGCTGTCTCTCGTGCTGAGGGGGACACAAACAGATGAGCTCTGTGTGTTACACACAGGGATTGGAACACAAGGTGTTTGTGTTTTCTGGGGCAGCAGAAGATCAAGACAATTTGTTTCAGGGACAATAGAAAATTAAATGAGTTCTGAACTGTGAGATGCATCATCAGAGCCACCTCACTGCTCCTTCCACCCCTTCAGTGTCACCTGCATCCTCAGAGCCTCCTGCACCAGGACCAGGAGGGAGGTTTCCCCACATCCATAAAAAAAAAAAAAGGTTACAAAGCTCTGAAAGGATAAAACCAAAACCACCACCACAGTCAGCCCCCCTCCAATACTGCCATGGTTCAGCTACCCTGACACAGAAAGAAAAGATGATAAATACAGTAGTAACTGTGTCCACAGAGAAGCAAACTGAGGTGGCCACCCATTTCCCTGAACTGCAAGTCAACTCAGAACGCTTCAAGAAAGCCCATAAATTATTCTATCACTGTGAGAGGATTTCAGATGCTTTTTGTTTCCCGTCAATACAAATCTGGCTGGGCTCAGTAAGTTATATTAAATGCACATGTATCTCCTTCAAGCCACATTTCATGCTCTCCAAACATCTTTCTCTAAATTAGATCCTTTCATATTCCTTGAAAAGCTCGGTTCTTAATTAGGAAAGAGTTCTGATTTTCCATTTTCATTAATTCATTCGATTTCAAGATTTTGAAGCCAGAATAACTGCAGCTAAATGAAACTTAGTACAAGGCAAAAAAGATACAATCAGCTTCAGACAATGAGAAAATGAAGAATTATTTTTTTTTTAATGCAGGGGTAGATCTAGATGTCCTGGCTAAACTGAATCCTCCACAATGCAACAATCTCCAGAGAAGCAATGATAGATGTTTTGCCTCTCGGAATGAACTCGGAGGGTTGGCTAGATTAATGCTTAAATCACTTAATTTATTTGGCTTAATTCACAGGCTGTTCTTCACTTTCAGATCCCTCCAATCCCGGGGCTCTGCTGCCCCAGGTCTTTGCCAAGATCTCTGAGCTCAGGCTTCGCTCTCTCTAAACATCTTTTCCTATTATGTGGCTCAGATTAAATCTCCTTCGCTAATTTGTTATTGCAGTCGCAGATACGCTTCTGGATTCCAGTTCCCTCCTGCATCACAAATATGGGAATGCAGAGCAGGAGGGAGGAGCTGGGAATCACACTTCCACTCTTTCAAACCACAATTTGTGTCTGATGATCTCTGGGAGATGACAAATGAGTTATACAAAGGCAGATAAAATATTATTTTTTTTTTTTTAAATAATGGAAAGGGCGATTTCACCCCACTCTCGGGCTACTCAAGATAACTTGACAAACTTCCCAAAGCTCTGCTTCCAAGACCACATGAATCATTTTTATGTCCTGGAATGTGCCCTAAGAGAAAGAAGGATCTGAAGATTTCCTAGTAAAGCAAATTGTATTGAAACCTGTGGGCAGCATCTCACATTCTTCTGCTTAATTAGAAAGAGACTTTACCCCCAGATACCCCAACTGTCCATTTACATTCTTGTAGAAAACAAATGACACAAAGTAGTGTGGAAAGCACAGTAAATTTATCTAAGAAAGCACTCCCTGGAACAAAAACATATGTTTTATTCTGAATGATACCCAGAGATTTAAAGTATTATAGACCAGCATATTTCTTGCCATAAAGGCAAAGACAAAACACAGATGAAAATGCCATTTCTGCTAATATATATATCCACAAAAAAACCTGTACACAAAATCTAGTAATGATAAAACTTATTTTTAAGATGCCTCACTAGGTTATAGAGGCCAATCTAATTACTCTTGTAGATAGTTTAAGTACTTTCAATTACCATCTGATCTTATAGAAAATCTGTTTCTTTTCATATTACCCATATGTTCCAAGAGGAATAAGCTATAAAAAAATATTTCTAGAACAAGTTCTCTCATGGCATATTAGATAAACCTGTGAGTCTAAAAAAATAACCTCTGGATCAAGGTTATATAAATTGATATTAAAGCTCAGCAAAGATCTGCTTTACACTAAATCATCCAGAAATAGCACACCCTTTACTCCATCGAAGGGCACGAGGTAAGTAACTGAAGAGGAGGTAAAAAACAGATAATCAATTATTTCAGTTGGCTTCAGGGTTAGTGCTGAAATTTTCAGCCCCTTAGAGAAAAACCAAAAAATCAATATAGCACAGTATTTTGAGATAACAAAGAAAGAAACATCTCAAAGGCATTCGCAACATGTGATAAAATTCTCAAGAAAAGTCCGCTGTCACCTTCAGCTGCTCCGGCACAGTGAAAATGAGCAGAAATATTCCTGAACTGACTGCACAGGATCAGAAAACTGAAAAGAACCTCTGCAGAAAAGACCATAAAACATTTCAATTAGCCCTCCTCAGCCTCATAGACCAGTGCAGCAACACAGGATGAGCAAGAACACTTTGCAGTTCAGGCAGGGGATACTGGAGTCCAATTCCCAGGGGAGAAGGACCTGACAGCAGCTTTGGAATAATGGGATAAAGGAGCAGTGGCTGCTACAGCCAAGAGATGAGGAGCAAGCAGAGCTACAAGCTGCAAACTCAATTTTAACTGTTATTTATGGAGCCAGACCTCCTTCCAAGGTCCTGCTTTGTAAAACCCAAGCCATTAGGGCATCCCATCATGGGAGAAGATTGTCCATCTGCCTTCCTGGACAGCTCTCAGTTGCCAACACATCATTCAAGGACCTATTTATGGTGTTTCTCCCTCTTCTTGTCGCTCCATTATTTGTACAAGTCCTGTTCTACTTTTGCTCCCATCCCCAAAAGCAGAAGCAGAGTTGGCACAGGTAAGAGAAAAGAATAAAGATCACCTGGGACAGTGAATTTTATGTGGTTTTGTCTGAGCAAATGCAACAAAGCTCTGACAACACACTGATTTAGATGTTGGTCAGAGCCTCAAGGTCTGTGTTTTTCATCTCAGTCTCGGATTTTTCCCCCTCCCCAGGATTAAGCCCCAGTGGAAATTTAAATACAAGTTTCCCCAGGGATGGGCCATGATACACAGAATATTCAGCTATTTGCAGTAGATGAATTGTGTGCCACATCCTGTTAAATTTCCATCAGCTTTGAACATTTATTTTCTTCTGGAGGAAAATTCTCATGTTTAGACACAAGGGAGCCTCCCTTTGACCCAGAACTACAAACCAACCCTCCTTTGTTGGAAAAAAGAAAGATAAAACAAACCTAGAAAAAACCCCCATATTTTCCAGCTTAGTATTGGGAAGAGTTGGTAACCACAAAAGAGATCTATTACTGAGGAGTATGGAGAGAAAAAATCTGTTGAACACCTGAAAATTTCAAGCAATAGGCCAAGAACAGCATCATGTGCCCCAAACACACCACACTCTGCATCCCCTCTGCTTCCTGCATGGCTACTGACACAAAACTGCTGAAAAGATACTGAAAAGAAATTAAAAAAGAAGACACACAGGCTGCTCTGGACTGAAAATGTTTTCATTCAGCTGATCCTTCAAGGAATTCTCTCCCATTCCCTGGCAGAAGAGGGGAGCCATGTGGGGGTTGGG
>VYZS01089887.1:0-17483 GCA_013400695.1 Neodrepanis coruscans | reverse complement strand
CCCCCCCCCCCCCCAGCACTGCAACTATTCCATGTCTGCCCTGGATGGTCTCTGGCAGGCAGCATTTCCCCACAGTTTAAACCTTTTAAGCCTGGAAATGGAGCCAAAACCTCCTTAATGCCCATGTGAGAAGCTGCTCTGCAGGAGAAGGTGTGTGTGCTCCAGGCTCTGGTGTAACACAACTGATATTACCTGACCTGCAGCTCCTGGGATGCAGGGATCTGGCACACATTAACCAGTGTGTGTCCCTAACAGGGTGTGAGGATAAAACCTGAAGCCAAACAGATGGTCTTCTCAAAATCTTCCCTAAAGTGCTCTGTGTACTAAAACATCACTTACCCAACTCGCATCAAACTTGGCTTGATTTGCAAGTCTCAAGCCAAGTTTGAAGGAAAATATTCAGCTGGAAACAGGCAGGGGAAAAGAGTCTTTTCCCTTCACTTGAATAATATAAAAAAAATTGAAATAATTTTCTACAAACCTTAGAAAAATTTCAGGAAAACAGAACCCAACTCTCTTGGGTTTAAACCAAGCACTCAAAGAGGAGGGAAATCAACACAGAATGCAAAGTGCTGAGCAAATGAAAAAAAAAAAAAAAAAGAAGTGGAAGGACAACTGGAGCTGCAACGTATAAAGACCTCTCAACACATTCTGTAATGCACACAAAATTTCAGCAGAGAAGGAAGCCACATCTGCACAGAATATGGGCAGCTCTTGTTTGAAGGCACAGGGGGATGTTGCACAACCCTTTGGGATCCCTCTGTCACACACCCACAAATGCAGCTACTCAGCTGCAGCCCTGACTGGCAGCAACTGGATACTCAAAATAGTAGCCACTAATTTTAGCAGCCTGCTCAGGATTAGCAACTGAATATTGTATCTAGTTAGTAAAAGAATTTAACTGGGACCCATTAAAATATTCCCATAAATTCCATAAAATATTAAAATGATTTAAATTTTCTGAATTCAATAAGAGATGCCAAGAGAAATGTTAACAGCCCCTAACTGGATGAACAGCATCAGACAGTTGCAAAATCATACAGGTATTTCCACAGTAACTTCTCTCAAGTGTCTATATTTGACATTGTAAATGTATTTCACAATATAGGACACTGATAGGACAAGGGGAAACAAGCCCCGGGTTGTGCCAGGGGAGGTTTAAGTTGGATATTAGGAAAAATCTCTTCACTGAAAGTGGTTGAGCATTGGAACAGGCTGCCCAGGGAAATGCTGGAGTCCCCATCCCTGCAGGTGTTCAAGCAATGACTGGACATGGCACTTAGTGCTGTGCTTCAGTGGACCTGCTGGTGTTTGGTCAAAAGTTGGACTTGATGGTCTTGGAGATCTTTTGCAGCCCAAATTATTCTAAAATTCTCTACAAAGTGTTTGCCTGAGCATATCCATCTTTTTAAACAAAAAAGAAATAACAGATTTCTGAGCTGATATTCCCACCATGAGATCCTGGTCTTGGCCTCTTAGAGCTTTGATTTGGGCTGGGGAAGGTGAAGAGAAAATCAATCTGCCCAGTAAATGATCAGCTCTCTCCTCAACCAAATCACTACATTTATACTTAAGGAATCCCAAATTCTTTAAATAGAATTTAATCACATCTGAATTTAAAACTGGGGCTTGACAACCCTTAATCTGAACTGTCATTTTTAGGAAGCACCCAAATCATTAGATGTCCCTAAAAAAGTGCACACCAACTGCATTAAAGTAAGACCAGCTTAGAACTAAGTAACTTTTTTTTTTCTCCTCAATAAATGGGACTTTCCTGCTGCTGCTGAGCTGGTTGTGTGAGTTTGTGCCATTAGAAAATGTGACTGGTCTCAGATTCTTTTGCTCCTGCTCTGCGCAGAAAAAGTCATTAGCTTAATAATCATTCCTGACAGCTTCCAAATGAGAGATTCCAACAGATACTGCAGTGACTCCTGGGGTAAATAAAGGGACAGTTTTATCTCCAAGATGGGAGAGAAAGAACACATTGCACTAAATGAGGAGAGTGGTTTCCCAGGGACTAATTGTTAAGCAGGAGTATTTATGGTTAAAGGCTTGGAGAATGGGGCTATCACTGCCAGGCAATTATCTATACACTAATAACTTTAATACTTTGGCATTTTTATAGCCACTCCATTATTTATTTTACTATGTATTCTATTGCCATTCCGTTCCCCTCTTTACAAGCACATACTTTTTTTTTTAACTTCATACACAATTAAAATAAAAGAGAGGAACACTTTGAAATGAGTTGAAGAACAATAGATCCTATTTAACCATCAAGTACAACAGTATTTAACTTTTGTGCTTTTGATCAATATTTATGTGACAAGCTATTCATTACTCTTCTCCTCTACTAGTTTAAAGCTGTTGTTCTTCCCACAGCCTGATGTGCACTTTTGTGTATTTAATTTATGTTTCCATGGAAAAGAAGTATTCAAAGGGGAAAAAAAAAAAAAAGTGCTGATACAGCACGTGGATCTTTCTACCAAGCCACAAATCTTTCCTATAATGTTCATCTCAAACTGAAAGATTAATTCTGGGAAACAAATTAATGAGATAAATCACATTATCATTACTCACATAAAGATACTCTGTTGTAACTCTCCCAGAAAGCTACAGTGAGTAGCTAAAAGGCCTCTATATGGAGAATGCCTGTTTCTAATTAGATTAAATCTAAAAATAGAGTTGCACATACATCTAGGACCAAGCCATCTGTGTTATCTCCCCAAGATAAGCCCCTCTACACCCACTATGATATCCCTTTATCACTGCAAGAGTTCAAAACTGGGCCTGCCCCTTCTTTCTTATTTGGGGGGGGGGGGGGGGGGGACNTTTCTTTGTGGGGGGGGGGGGGGGGGGAAAAGCAGCAATATTTTAATCCAGACAAGATTTTTCGAAAGTCAGAGCCCTTGTTTTGCAATGACTTTTCACACCTACTTCTGTCAGTCAGGGATGTGATTTAAAGCCTTGTCCTCCAAGCAGAGGCAGCAATCAAGTAGGATTTCTCCATGAAACACTTTCCCAATCCACCAGTGAAAGCTGTTCCTAATGGGCTCTGTGGACCTTTTGTATTGTTTGTGTGTAATGTTTTCTCCCTCTTCTTTTTTTTTATTTTTTTTATTTTTAACTCTTTAAAAAATTAACTTTTTTTCCCCTCATTCTGATAATTTAAAGAACAACATAAAAAGTGAGATGGAATCAAACTGAACCTGAGTTAAAAGGTTGGGTAAGAGATTCCCAAGACATCTTTGGTGATAATAAACTGTCTTCCTACTTCAAGGAGGAGACAAAGGAGACAGAAAACAGCCCTTTTCTCCTAAAAGCAGCTCCACATATCATCCACTAATGTCTGAGGGGGAAAAAACAGGAGGAAAGCTTATCAGAGCCTGTCAGAGGGGGAAACAACCTCTGTTTAGGCAGAGCCAGTGGCAGATTATCCCTTGTTAGGCAAAGGCAAAGCAGAGGGTGAAGGGAGAATCCCCCCTGATTCCTCACACAGTCCTTGGGATGGAATTTGGGATGGGACTTGGGAGCCCTGTGCCACCATGAGCAATCACCTGCAGGTAATGCCTCAGGCTGTGACAGCACAGAGACATTGCTCACACTGTTCCTTAAATTCTCACTGTCAGACTGTGTTCACTCAAAAAAAAAAAGGTGTTTGTTGTGTTTGCCCCTTCCTCAGCTCTGGGGCTGTGCTGCTGTTGCACGACAGCAACTCAAGCAATGAGATTATTATTATTATTATTGCACTTTCAGCTTCCAGTTCTGCCATAAGTAAGGACTCACCTTTGCAGTAAAAAGGTATTAATTTCAACCAAAGACCTTATCCATTTCTTCAACTAGAAAAGTAACAACAGCAACAAAAATGACTGTGTTCACTCATAACCTATGTGATCAACATGTATGATAAGATCAACCTATGATGAAGAAAATGCAATAATTCCCCCTAAAGCCTTTAAATTGTTACACACCTTAGAATAAAATAATATGGAAAATGAAGACTAACCTTTGAGTAAGTGTCATTTATTGGTCTCCACTCTTCTCCATTCAGAAGGAAGGGAATTGTTATCTCATAATCTCTTGACTCCTCCTTTGACATCCGCTGCCTCCAGGACTCCAATTTGCTGTCCACATTCTCACCTAAGGACAGGGAGAAGAAGCACTTCAGGTTAATTGGGAAGAGCATCTGACAACAAGAACCTTGTTATTCAAGGGACTGGGCAGCATATTTGAAAAGGAAATAATTCAGGAAAAGAATTAAACATGAAAACGCTGTGGGGTCACACTGTCAGTGTCATAAACTACACAAATTTCAAAGGGAGCTGCAGTAAAGGGAGGGAAGGTGGAGGTGGCAGCAGAAGACAAAGACTGCATGGAAGGAGTAGAGATACCAGGATGCAAAAGATAAAAAGATCAAGGATCCACATTTGTGGGGGAAAAAGAAAAGGTTTGGAAGAGAATATAAACTCTCATTGAAATGAAACTCTACTCCTACACAGACAGATGACTTCAATTCAAACTACCAGGTCAAAAAGCTCTTTGCAAACAACATTTATCAAGTGTTTTTCCCCTCCTTAAAAGCACTGATGGCATTGTGCCTGTCAAAGCAGAGCCCTAAAATCAGTATCACAGCACAAGAGCTGGAAAAGGTACTGAGAATTAATCCTAAAGAGCAGGTAGGGGTGGCTTTCAGGTGCCATGGGACACCCCAAACACTGGCAGGGTTTGCCACATTCTTGACCAACTGTGACACTGATCCCTCTGCTGCACTTGGATCCCATGAGGACAAGCCTTTACAGGTGCTCTAGAAATGGGTCCATCCCCCATTAATATGGAGAAAAAAGGGCAGTGTTACCTCTCTTCCTCCTTTCCCCCAACCCCTTTGAGCTATGAGGGGCAGAGGGAAGGTGATGGGACAGTTTTGGCAGCTTTGTCCAGGGACAAAGGAGAGGAGAGCTGTAGGGTCAGACCTGCCCACACAGCCCAGTGCTGCCATCCCAGCAGCCTGACCCATCCCCTGTGCTCACCTAACACACCCTCAGGANTAAACATGAAAACACTGTGGGGTCACACTGTCAGTGTCATAAACTACACAAATTTCAAAGGGAGCTGCAGTAAAGGGAGGGAAGGTGGAGGTGGCAGCAGAAGACAAAGACTGCATGGAAGGAGTAGAGATACCAGGATGCAAAAGATAAAAAGATCAAGGATCCACATTTGTGGGGGAAAAAGAAAAGGTTTGGAAGAGAATATAAACTCTCATTGAAATGAAACTCTACTCCTACACAGACAGATGACTTCAATTCAAACTACCAGGTCAAAAAGCTCTTTGCAAACAACATTTATCAAGTGTTTTTCCCCTCCTTAAAAGCACTGATGGCATTGTGCCTGTCAAAGCAGAGCCCTAAAATCAGTATCACAGCACAAGAGCTGGAAAAGGTACTGAGAATAAATCCTAAAGAGCAGGTAGGGGTGGCTTTCAGGTGCCATGGGACACCCCAAACACTGGCAGGGTTTGCCACATTCTTGACCAACTGTGACACTGATCCCCTTGGTGACCTTGGATCCCATGAGGATGAGACCTGATGCTCTAGAAATGGGTCCATCCCCCATTAATATGGAGAAAAAAGGGCAGTGTTACCTCTCTTCCTCCTTTCCTCCAATCCCTTTGAGCTACGAGGGGCAGAGGGAAGGTGATGGGACAGTTTTGGCAGCTTTGTCCAGGGACAAAGGAGAGGAGAGCTGTAGGGTCAGACCTGCCCACACAGCCCAGTGCTGCCATCCCAGCAGCCTGACCCATCCCCTGTGCTCACCTAACACACCCTCAGGATCAAGAGTTATATTCTGAGCAGAATCACCCCAATAATGAGCTTGAAAACATCTAGGCTGTCACCACAGTTAAGCCAATGTGAGAGGAAGACAAGCTTGGGATTTTCCAACATGCTTTTAAAAATATGACACCTTGCCTAAAACACACACAAAAAAATCACTCCAAGATAAAAAATGTAAAGAATATTGGAGACAGGAAAGTTGGTTGTTACACAGGGTTCTCACACTCCCTCAGTGCAGCCCAAGTCCAAGTGACAGGTCTGGGAGGACACAGGATCAGGATTGGAAGGAGATGGTCCAAATCTGGCCTAAAATTTGTTTCAATCCTATGGAGGCATTTGAGATACCATCTCATCTGCTGACAAGGACCTAGACAGAACCTCAAACCCTTAATTCTCATTATCAGGCATGAAGCTCCCTGCACAGGACAGAAATTTATGGAGCAGAGCTCAGCGAAATGAGAAAAGTTTGGCTCCAGCCCTGATCCCCTTTTTCCTTGGCTCACTAGAACAGTCTCAACTATCTGAATGAAATGACTCAGGCCCTTCTATTATTTGGTAGGATTTGCATTCTGAAAGTTTCCCAAGTTCTAAATTTTAAGAAACCCTATGAGGATCCTGNAAAGTTTGGCTCCAGCCCTGATCCCCTTTTTCCTTGGCTCACTAGAACAGTCTCAACTATCTGAATGAAATGACTCAGGCCCTTCTATTATTTGGTAGGATTTGCATTCTGAAAGTTTCCCAAGTTCTAAATTTTAAGAAACCCTACAAAGATCCTTATCCTTCCATGTCTGCATGGTTCCCATGTAGTCTGACCCCATGGATCTGCAGTGAGATACCAGGAACCATCCAGATATTTCTGCTACTACATGTACAAGTGGCCTTTCTTATTAATTCTGCAGAGCATGAGCTTCACAGCATTACCTAAACCAGAAGGAACAGGGGAGGAATCAGTTTGTGATTCCCTAAATACACAGCACAGCTATAAAAATATCATGGGAAAAGAGGAGAAACACTACAGACAGTGTGGTTCAATTTTGCCACTCCCACTTCTCTTCCATCCCAACCAAGTGATGCTTGTGGTGCATAACAAAGCAGGGCTACAATGAGCAAATTTAATCTTACACACATGCTTATTTATCTGCAGCTGAAAACATGCATTGTGCAGAAGTGTTGATAGTCTGGAGACAGACATCAAGACAGGTTTATAGGCAGCAGTTATATCTTTATTGGAAAAGATAATTTATTTGGGGGAAACAAAGCAGACAAGCTTTAGGGCTTGCAAACCTCTTCTGAAGCCACTGCATTTATAAAACACAAGATCAATTTCTGTCTCGTTGCTTTCCTTCAGCCAGATATTTGGCTGCTTATCTGAATGTTTTTATTTAAATTATTGGGTGTGATAAAAATCACAGCTTCCTGCGGAAGGCAGAGGAAACATTGCAGCCCAGTCCTGGGCCTCCTTCTGGAGAGTATTTGGGCACAGGCTTAACATTATGCACTTGCTTAACTCCCAGCTGCCCTCAGTGTGATACAGGCACAGTGCAGTTTCTTTTGTAAATCAACTAACAAGGTTTTTCTGACGTAATTTCATTATTTATGGGCTATGGATATTTCTGAAAGGCTGAAAAATAGTCATCAGTTATACAGATTTCTTTAAACTCTAGGTCAGGCTTTAAATGTACAAGAATAGGGAAGCTGAAAAGGTGGAATTTTTAAATAGGATTCTGCAGCCTGATTGCAAAGCTTCAAAGAGTATGGTGCAGAAAATAAGGGATCACAGCTAATGAAGAGCAACCCACATTTATCCATCGGAGTGGGAAAGATCTGAAAGGCCACTGAGCTTGACCAGTGGGACACAGACATGGGCAGAGAAAGACTCTAAATCAGAAGGGAATTCAAAACAAAACAACACCCCCCCCCAAAAAAAAACCCAACAAAACAAAACACAAAAAATGTAAGAAAATAATCAGGCCAAAGAAATAAGTAGGCATAGAAGATACAGTGTGCAGAAAACTTTGAGAAAACAGACAAAAACAGGTACAAAGGTGGGACAGCTCCTGGCAACCCTGGAGAGCCAACAGCATCCATGGCCTTCACCTCAGACACAGCTGGAAACACCAGTGAGGGATATTCCACCCAACCTCTCACAAAAAGGCTGAACAAAACACAGCCCCAGTTCTCTTCTGTTGGTTTTGGGCCACCCATCCCTGAGTGCAAGCCCAGCCCTCCCAAGGAGCCTCCAAGGGGCACCAGGAGAGGAGCACAATGGGACAGGACAGGACATCTGTGCTGACAGAGGGTTCCCATCCCCTCCAACACATCCCCTGAGCTCCCAGGGCTGCAGTTCTTCATGCACACAGATGTGCTGGTATTTCCTCTCTGCCACTCTCCATCTCCTTTACCCATTTTCAACAGGATTTCTTTGAAGCTGGAACCATTAGAGTTGTTTGCATTACATTAATAATGAGGCCTCTTCTCTACAGGGACTCCTGGTACTACAGCAATATAAATAGTGCAATAATTGAAATCAGAGAATTTAAATTTCAGTAACGTGTCATGAGAGGAGAAGAAAATCAGGCCATCTGCAATACCAGAAACTTTTATTAGAGCCAGGTTTCCTATCTTTTGTGTCACATGCACCTACTTACTCACCTCCTTATTTTCCATTTCAATGAAATCCTGTCCAGTTCTTCCTGACGTGAGCTCGTCTCCCACTTTTTCACATGAAAACCCTCCCGGTTGTGTCTGTTTTCTATTTTCAGCCTGCACTGAAGGTAATGCTTTTGATCCACAGGCAGCCCACAAGCTGATGCAGCCTCCTTTATTCCCTCTTTCCCCCACTAATATAAAAGCTACTTTGTACAAATAGTGAGATGAGTAGATGTTACCTGTCAGTGACTTTGGTGGGGCTTAAATATTTTTCATCTGCCGTGTACCTCTACAACTTTACTTCTTTGCACAGTATCATACAAGGGCTTGCTGGCAAAGAAGTTAAGAATAGTTTTCATCTTGTTTGCTTTGTATTTCAGTTCCTCCAAGCTCTGTGCAAAAGAAACTCTGAGCATGTGATGTGACATCTTTGCTCAGCAGCCACTGCCTCCTGAAGAAGCCCAGACACACTCCAGATTTGCATTTGCTTAAAATTAATAAGCTCTTAGTGAGGCAGTGCAATTTATTTGTCCTTATGATAAACAGAGAGGTGAATGCTCCCAGTGCTGAGAGGCTCTGGATAAAAGGGGATTAAGAGGAAGGGAAAATAGAGCTTGGCCCACCAAATGCACAGCCCAAGCATCCTGCCAGTGCTGGTTGTGCTGCCCTGGCACAGAGCAGGAGGGGAGTCAGACCTGGGGTGGTTTATAAACACCATCCCTCCATTATCCCATAGATTTACAGTAAAGTCAACAATGATGCTGTGCTTCCTTCCCAGTGTGGATGGGCACATTCTGGGAGCCCCATCCACATGCCTTGTCCCACACACAGGATTTATAGAATGGTTTAGGTAGGAAGAGACCTTAAAGCTCATTTCATTCCACCCCTGCCATGGGCAGGGACACCTCCCACTATCCCAGGTGGTTCCAAGTCTCTTCCAACTTATCTTTGGACAATTTCAGGGATGGAGCAGCCACAGCTTCTCTGGGCACCCTGTGTTAGGGCCTCCCCACCCTCCCAGCCAGGAATTCCTTCCCAATCTCCCACCTCTCCCTGCCCTCTGGCAATGGGAAGCCATTCCCCCTTGTCCTTCCAGCCCTTGTCCCCAGTCCCTCTCCAGCTCTCCTGGAGCCCCTTTAGGCTCTGGAAGGGGCTCCAAGGTCTCCCCAGAGCCTTCTCTTCTCCAGGTGAACACTCCCAGTTCTCTCAGCCTTTATTCACAGGAGAGTTGCTCCAGTATTCCAACAGTCACCAGGCACTCAAGGGACTCTCACAGTCACAGAACCCCAAGGAAGCCCAGCCAGGGCCCCAGTGATGCTGTGGGATGCTCATCTCCATCCCAGACCTCAGCCCTGTCCCCCCACTGTGGCCAGACACCCCTCATCACCCACTGCACTTTCTGCTGAGTTATGAAAATAACTCAATAAGAAGTTAGGGAATAAAAAAAGCTAAATTAAATTAAATTATCATTGTGTTACCTTTTCTCCTACAAATGGGCTCAAAATTTTAAGTCACAGCCTATCTATATTTTCCTCTGCTATAAACCACCAATGCACCAGCAAAACCTTGGGATAGAAAAGAAAAATAGCACAGAATAATCCTTCAGCAAACCCAAACCAGCAAAGGGCAGTGCTTTGTACTGCAGGGCTTTGGCAAAGTCAGGAAGGACATACTTCCCTCCTCGTTTTCATCAGCTTCCTCAGCTTAGCTCAAAGTTAGTGGGATTCCTGATCTGGATGGGTCATTCCTGGCTATAGAGAAGGGATTTACACGTGGCTGCATCCAGCACTCACTCAACCATTGGCATTTGGTTTTGAGGAAGGGAAATGAGGCACCCCCTGAGGTTCTGCTCCCAGACAGCTGCCCCTGTAATCTGGGATACCTTGGATCTGCTCTGTGCCCCAGCTCCAGTGAGCTGGGCAGGAATCCCAACAGAGCCACCTCTGCCAGCAGTGATGCCCATCAGTTGGCAAAGAGCTTTATCCCCCCAATCAGTCACTTTTCTCTCATTTGGGATAATTCTTCTAACACCTCCAGACTCAAAATAGAATTTATTAATCCAAAATTACCAAGATTACACACACACAGAGGAGGGATCAAGTGTTGTTCAAGATGGAGGTGAACTTAGAAAATTTAAGAAGGGGGTGAAACAGGGGGAGAAGAGGAGTCTGCCCACAGGCACATCACTGACCAACCAGGCAAGGGAAGGTTTCTACCAAGGCTCAGTAAGAAAACATACTAGGAACAGTTCTAGTATTTTTATCAGCAATCTTTACTCAAATATCCTCCTGAAATCTGATGCTCCGAGCTGGGAGGTGACATCTGCACAGAGAAGGACGGGAATATCACAAAAAAAATCCAATAACTTGCAGGCTGGAGCAAAGGCTTGAAACCAAGTAGCAGAGGAGGGAGGGCTGTACCCTTAGGGAGCAGTAAGTTTTCAGGTCTAATCATTAATCTTCAAAGGCAAGTGACACCAGAATGACCCACACATGCTCTGCAGCATAACATTGATAATGCTGCATCAAAGGAGGAGTGTCCAGGGAATATCAGATATCCAAGTTACTCCTGGGAGTTTGTAAGAGCAGCACATCTGGAATGCTGTGGGCATTTCTTCTCACCTGCATTCACAAAAGATTAATTGAGCCTGGAGCTGGTGGAGTGGAAAGGCTGCCAGGGCAAGCAGGGAAGTGGAAAGACTGCATTACAAGAAGGGAGCTAAAGGAATTATTTTACATAATCTAGAAAACCAAAGATGACAGGACCCATGATTGTCCTTTAGCTTTATATACCTCTTGGTATTTATCTTGCCAGTGCTGATATATTTATAGGTGGCAAGAGTATAAATTGGCCATCCATAAAGTGAGATGGGATTCCAATACAGAACTTCTGAGCAAAGAGGATCACATCCAGCTCTTCTGCATCAAGGGGGAAAAAAAATTAAAAATCTACTTGCTTTAAATGGAAATTGTTAACATTAGGGCTCAGGCTGTATCATGCCAAAAAAGAAAGTGTCAACTATACAACTCTGTGGCCAATGCGTGGGGATGTGTGATTCCAGTCCTCTATTTCACTCCATCTTCCAGCAAAAGCCTAAACATCACCCAAGCTAAACATTATCCAGGCACAGGCCTTGCTAAAACCACCTTCTAGAATGGTACCCGTTCTGCCTGAGACAGGAAAAATAAATTGGCACTTAATAAAGTCAGAAAATCAGAGGATGGTTTGGGTTGGAAGGGACCTTAAAGCTTGTCTTGTTCCACCCCCTGCCCTGGGCAGGGACACCTCCCACTATCCCAGGTTGCTCCAGCCTGGCCTTGGACATTTCCAGAGATGAGAAGTCCACAACTTCTCTGGGCATTAACCCCCCCAAAATGCAAAAAATAATCATATCTGATAATAAATGTGAAAATACTGCAAAATAACTCAGTGCAAGAGTTCCAGTGCATAATGGCTAAAGAAGAAAGCAAGCCCAGTCATTTCATAGGGTCAAAGAAGCAGTAGCTTGAGTTTTACACTCCCCACCAGCTGAGAACACAGACACCCTCTCAAAAGAAAGGACAAAAAGCAGAAACTCCACCACACTGATAAGCTGCTTCCCATTATCCCACTTACAGCACTCACACAGCTTTATAAAGGCAGCACAAAACATGCCAGGCTCTGCCCTCTTCTCTACATAAGCACAAAAGTCTGGGCAAGATTTGACAGTGCACAAAGCAAAAAATCTTATCTCTTGCAGCAAAGTTTTTGTTAGTTCAAAATAATGAATTATTTTTCCAGCTAACCTTTGCTCATCTAAGCAGTGCATTGATTCCCTCTGCAAAATCTGGTAAAATTAGTCCTTTCGTGGCCTGCCTGGAAAAATAGCTATTTAAATTAAATTTTAAAAAAGGAAGAAAGGCAAACCACACAACTAAATACAAAGTTTTACTTGTTTGCTCCCTTCTCCCCCAGTTCCCAAACTCAAGACCTCAGGCATTTAAGCACAAGCAACTTTTGGAAAGGAACTAATGCCATGGATCTTCTTGAGCTTGAACATTGTCTTTTCCTTCAAATAGTAAAATAACTACTCATGTAAAAAAATTTTAAAACACCCAAAGTCAGCAAAGGTCTTTGCTGAGCCTGAGGACAGGCAGCAGCAAGATGACTCCATGTATTTCTGAATTTAATTTTCTGTTCTTTTGGCTTTTGATGGAGAAGGATCCTCTCTGCAGCCTGACAGGTCTGTCAACATTGAACTGCTCTGTGTATGACTTGTGGAAAAAAATCTTATTTTCCACACCAAACAGCTCCATGAGCACCAAAATGAGAAAGAGGGGGTTGAGACTCACTGATCCCCATTAACTAAACAGCACTGAAAACATGGGCTTTAATATTTGGGTTTATAATTCTAAGCTCTATCTCCTGTCATCACTTGCTCTTGCATTGAGTTATTCCTTTCCTGAATCTAATTCTGCTGATGAAATAATCAATGACAGGGAACAGCCCTCCCAGCCCTCCTCCCTGAAATCCCATCAACTCCACGGAGTGAGTCATGTGTTCAACATTTGAACATGGGCAAGGGAGGGAAAGCTTCAATTTGAAGGTGACTTGCTGCTCTTTTCCACCAAATAACTGCGTGGTCGGTGTCACTGCACAACCAGCTGAACAAACTAATGACACCCTTTACAGCAAAAAAGAGAGAGAGAGTGGGGGGGAAAGAAAGAAAAAAGAAAATGTTCATTGTGGAACATACCCCCTAAGCAGTTGGATCATCTTAATCTTCAAGCTTCTGTAATACAACTGTTGGAAGGCTCTAAGTCTGTGCACAATAAAGTGCTTTATTCGGGGAACCATATGACTCCATCAGTCATTCAAGCACATGTTTGGCACAGATTGAAAGTGAAAAGCATAGCTAAGGCAAATATTTCAAAACTGAACTTGTCTTTCTAACACACATGGTTTATATATTGGTGTAATATCTATATAACTTTTCAGTTCTCATACAGAGTAATGTCATGGCTGAAGTACAAAATGATGTCTGCTGCACCAGGCACCAGAGCTCTTCTCAGCAGCTAACACATGCCAAAAAGCCATTTACTTGAAAATTAAAAGGGAACTATCACACTTGACAGGTCCTCAAATTAAAAAAAAAAACAACTGCAAAAATAGCTGTTGTTCCTTCTAATTCCTGGATATCCCTTTCTCCAATCAGGATGCTACACCACCCCTCACTGGAGAGGTGGAGCAACAAACCCAGGACAGTTGGTTCCTTCCTGGGATGTGTCTCCTCTGTTTGCAGATGAAATATTGCTCATCACAGAGAGTTCCTCCTGCTGATGCAAATGCCATTAGAGCAACGTGGGGAGAGCACGGTGTGATTAAAGCACAAGTAATGTGAGAAGGATTTGGGCTCTCATTATACAAAATACATAGTGAAATGCACTCAAGGAAAGAAGCCAGTGTGTATCTCAATATCCTCCCTGTTCTCAAGAACAAAATGTGACAAGTGGAGTTTGAAGAACAGCATTTGCCATTGACTGCAGGAGGGGGCAGGGAGACTGCAGAACATTTCAAATAGCCCAAACCCAGCTTTATTATGTGTATAGAATATATACAGAGACTATATTTGGGAAACAGCTGCCCAGCCTCATTTGGGATGCTGTTATGTTTGACTGAGGAATTACTATGCAGGACCAGTCCAAAGACAGAGTTGTCCTTTTTTTTTTTTCCTAGAAGAGAACATTTCAAAATATGAAAGAAATAAAGCAGCAAAGCACTGAACCAAAGGGCATTTGGGCACAAGGGGTGACGGGGGTGTATCCAGAGGTTCCCTCCATGGAAGAGCTCAGGGTTGGAGTTCACAGAAGAGGGCAAGTTGTAAGTGCAAGATCCCAACCCAAAGTAGCTTGGGAAAGAACAAGATACATCAGCTTGGGAGAACTGTTGTCTTCTTGCTTCAAATCCTGTTCTAACTAATCCGTAGAGCTGCAATGGCAAAGAAAAAGGTACTAAATATAAATTCACTTTTCAGCAATGAGTCCACCTAATTACGTGAAAATCCAGATCCCATGTTCCTCCCCAGCTCCTCCTGAAAGGCTACTTTCACTGAATGAAGTTCAAATTACTCTCCAAAATACAATTTCCTCTTGGTTCTTTCAAAAGGTACAGTACAAATCCTGCTCTCCAATGATTTACTGGCATCCCTAACTGAGGATTCCTAACAAGGGATCCCCAGCAAGGCTGAATTGAGGGATGTTCCTTCCTGTGCAATGCCATGAGTGAAAAGAGCTACTGAGGGAGAGTTTGAGTTGTGCTTGTCACAGGCACACAAATCATTCATTCAGGTGTTCTCTGGGAAATCACTCTGAACACACAGCAAATGCAGCTGAAGTGAATTTCAGGATTCATTTAGGTAAGCATGCATGGGAAATGATTTGTAGCTCTTTCCCAAACCTTGAAAATGAGCTACTGGGCTGGGGAGTTTTTGTTTGTGTGGGAATACCTGCTACTCACACAACAGCAGAAAGAGGAACATGGACTGCACCTGGACTAACACTGAAGGCTCCTTTCTAGTCTTTAAAACATGAATGAGAAGAAAACTTAGAGATACTGAATGTTCTTGGAGCCACCTATCCTGCTCAGGTTTATGTGTGTCCCCATGAGCACTGGATTGGTCCATAACTCCTGACTTCACCACATTCCTTCAGGAGCAATGAACACTTATTTTTATGGTTTCCTCAGGGCAGGATGCCTTCTCAGGTCACTGACACAGCTTTGCTCATCCAGTACACACCCTCTGGTGCTGCCAAGCAGATTTTAAGGGATGGCACAGAACATCAGGATGGGGTTGTACAGAGGAACCTGATCCATAAGGGTGAGAGAGAGCTTATTCCAACCAAGGATGAGTCCCACAAACAAGGAACATACACCACACAAAGTCAACAAACAACCTCCTTCTTTCTAATGGCTGAAGATTTAAACTGAAAGAGGAAAGATTTAGATGTGATACTGGGAAGAATTTATTCCCTGGGAGGGTGGGGAGGCCCTGGCACAAGGTGCCCAGAGAAGCTGTGGCTGCCCCATCCCTGGGAGTGTCCAAGGCCAGGTTGGAGCCACCTGGGACAGTGGGAGGTGTCCCTGCCCATGGCAGGGGGTGGGACTGGATGGGCTTCAAAGATTTAAAGTTGGCTTTAAAGTTCCTTCCAACCCAAACCCTTCTGTGATCTCTTCTGCAATGACCCTGCACTTCCCCCCCAAACCACAGGTACCTGCCCAAAGTGTCTCTTCAGTGGATGCACGTTCCTCTCCCAGGGAGCAATAGATGAAAGAAAGGCTCTTTCTTTTGGAATGTGCTTTTGGAACTCATGCTTTAAAATCTTTGTCAAAATGCAAGAGTGGATTTTAACCTGGAGACAGTTCTGTGATCTCCAGTTCACAAAGGAACAGGGATCAGAAGTGAGATGCTCTTTCTGTCCCTATGTGCTGCAGAGGGCACATTTTATCCTCAGCTCTCTCTGTCACCACAGTGCTCTCAATGGCAGAAAATGAATGGAGGATAAACTTAAATAATTTCGGCTGAATAGTCCTCCTCACATCCTCTGATCATGGAAGTGGCNCAAAATAATCAAATATTTCTCACCCTGGCTCCAAGTCATGGAAAGCAGCAAACCCATTGAGATGTAGTGTAAAAAAAATGAGTGAAACAACCCAAAGTGATCCAACAGAGGAGTCAGCATTTCTCATCAGATGATGCAGTTCATCAAGTGACTTTCTGAAGCACCAATTCCAACATCACACTCAATACCAGCATAGCCTCAAACTCTTGCATGAAGCTAAAAAGAGAATTGTCAACGTCCTGGAGCAGAGATCTACTGAGAAACCATCTCTTTTCTCAGCTAGTGGGATCCTGTTACCAAGAAGTAAAAAATTAAGACAACTTAAACACTTTGTGTTAGAAAGAAAGTGCAGCTCTGAGAGATTTACCCAAGCTGTGGATTTTTCATAAGTTGAAAGAGAACAAGATCATCCAGTGCCACCCCCTGCCCTGGGCAGGGACACCTCCCACTGTCCCAGGTGGCTCCAACCTGGCCTTGGACAATTCCAGGGATGGGGCAGCCACAGCTTCTCTGGGAATTCTATTCCAATCCCTCCCCACCCTCCCAGCCAGGAATTCCTTCCCAACATCCCATCTCTCCCTGCCCTCTGTTTTTAATCTAGTTTGTCACAGATTTGCCCTGGAGACTCAGCAGGACCCCAGAGAAGCCTTTACAGGTGTGATTTAGGCCTTTAGTCCTACAAAATCATGGAGATGATGTGGTTTTGTCCTGGGAGAAATTTAAGAAGTGAGTTGAAATACAATGTGCAGGCAACAAGGAGTGCAAGATCTGAGAGGATGTGGAGCAAAACACAAGAAGTTGTAGAGGAAGAAAAGACATTGGAAAAAGGGATTACATAAAAAAATCCCTGCAGTATGAACAGCTGGAAGAGCCTGGCATCCTAAACAGCCTGAAAATGCCAATTCCTGGTTTATAACAACTCTCACAGCAAAAGCCAAGAGAAACCCACCCCACCAAGGCAGCCCACAGCTCCCCATTCACATGCAACACCACAGCCCTGGAGCACAATCCTGCTGCCCAGAAGGATGAACACTGATAAAACAAAGCCCAGCTGGACTCCTTGCACAGTTTGCACTGGCAACATGAGACCTGTTAGAAACACTAGTGATAAATCTGTCAGGGTAAGGATAGGTGAGGTGTGAACAAGGCTTGGTGGAGGACCAAAAAAGCCTTTACATGAGTTCAGCCTTTTTAAAACACAATTTCATGGTCATGGGTGGGAAGTGAGAGCCTTGGTGGATGGAACAGATAAACACAGCTCTGATCTGCTGCAGACATCAGAGAAGTCCCTCTGGGGCAGCCTCTGTGCTGCCAGCAGGATGAAAAGCCACCCGAAATACGACCTGTCAAAAATTAGTTCAAGGATGCACTTCATGGCTGGATGGAGACTTCTCCAAAAATCCCAAAG
>VYZS01089886.1:0-15692 GCA_013400695.1 Neodrepanis coruscans | reverse complement strand
GTAGTGTGTTGACTACCATTCAGACACCTTTGGGGTTTTTTCTGTAGTCAGATCTGCAAATAAGCAATCAGCTCTTCCTAAAATAGTCCCATTAGCTGTTTCCTTATATCTGCTGGGTATAAGATATTTTTGGTTCAGATTTATCAGAACCTTAACTTCTTAATTTGGACAGGTAAGGGCCTAAATCACTATAAGGGGAGCTTTTTTTTAATTTCCCTGAGAAACCCTTTACCTGAACAGGAACAGCTGGCAGGAATGCTGGGTCTGCTTTTGATTTTTGATAATGACAATTTAGAGATTGTCTTAATCTTAATGATGATCTTAGAGATCATCATTAAAGATCATCTCATTCCAAAGCCCCACCAGGGACACCTTCTACTCGACAAAGGCTCATCCAGCTGAGCCTTGAACACTTTCATAAACCGAAAAGAAACATAAAACTTAAGCTCAGCATCTTGGCTCTGAGCAAAGTATAATTCTGCCCAAGCTTCAGCCTGGTGCAGTTTGTGCATGTGAGAGGCTCAGACTGGGGTCTGGGGTGTCTCTGCTACACAGAACCACCAACACTGGTCTGTGAAGGAAGAAGGCAACTTTCTGACTGTCCTGAGAAAGCCCGTAGTGTTTATTCCTAAATTCACGTTCCTGAAAGGATACAATGGCCCACTAAATCTTCTGACATTAGAAATGAAGAGTTTTGTGTTCCAAATTGAATGGGAGTTGTGATGTCATTGCTGTCACCATTGGTACTTAAATCCAGTTACTCTTTGATGGTGGTGTAGGTGCTGCTTCCTATCAAGTTTGGTTTGTTTGGGTTTCTTGTAAAAGCTGCTCCCCTGCAGAAGGGAGGGAGGGTCTGGCTGTTTGAATGGTGGAGCTGGGTGGAAACTGCTGGACTCCTGCCGTTACCTCACTTGGCCCCACATGCATTTGTGTGGTGTTGGTGATGTGCTTAGTCCTGGCAGCAGGGAGGTGTTCTCTGTCCCAGCTGCTGACAGCCTGGGATTCCTTAAAGCAGGGTGGGATAACAAACAGAAGCTGAATGACAGTGGTTCAGATGCTGCTTGAGGAGTCCAGCAGGGAGACATGAGGAGCATGGGGTGGCTGTGGTCCCTCAGTCTTTCTCTTAACAGAATATTTCACCTTTTTAGTCCCATTAGTCTGGTCCCAGAGCAAGTAGTCTGGCCTAGGTGAGGAGGGAGGGAGGGAGGCAGCTGGGCATGGCAGAGTGTTGTGGGAGAGTGGTGGAGGGCTGGGAGTGGAAAAGGAGGCTGAGGGAAGTAGAACAGTGGTGCAAGTGTGGGGTCACCAGGTGTCCTGTTTTTCAGGTGGGAAAAAACTTACTGATGAGTATTGGAGATGTTGCACTGCAGTGACATTCACTGAGCCCTCACTGAAGTGACATTAACAGCCCCTTCCTGTAAGCCTTGAGATTTTCATTTTGTTTTTCTTTTGAAGCCTTGTTGAGTGTAGTTGTCCCCCTCAAAAGTAGGGAAGAGCTTGTCTTTTAGTGAAAATCCATCTGCCTCATGCAGTGCCAGTCAAATGACTTTAAGATTTTGTTGCTACCCTTTTCTGCTCCCTGCCAGCTTGTTCTGGAAAGCTGCTTTGCTGAAAGGTTATTCCTTGCAGCACAGCTGAATTTTCCAGGCACTCCTCAGAGCTGGCTGCTCCTGGGCTGCTGGTATTACTTGTTCCAACAAGTTTCTTATGCTCTGTCAAATCCTGAGCAGCTTTTGTTGTATATGTCTGCCTGTCTTGTAAACTTGTAAATCGCCTCAGTCTTTGGTTTTTAGAGAGCTGTGATCATCTGCTTCTGGCCTCCCACTGAAAGATCACAGAAAGGAAAATGTTCTTCCTAAGATAGAGATCCCAGTCTGCTGAGCTTGACGTCTGTGCTCATGTGTGCCTTCTGGAACGGGATTGCTGGGAAGGGTTTTAACTCGCTGGCTCTGGAGCAGTTGTTTACTTGCTGGTGCAAAATGTCTACAAGGAAGACTTTTTCCTGCAGCCTTTGGAGCCAAGTGTCCGGGTGAGTGCTGAGACAGGCACTGACAAATACAGCAGGCGGAGCATTCTGCCCTTCCAGCCTCCCAGGAATGCCATGGCAAGTGATAACTCGGCACAATTACAGGCCTGGCTGTGGAATATGTGGAACATGGCCCTGCACTGGGATGAGACCTTGTTCTTTGTGTGCCTCCCAGGCAGTGAGTTTATTACAGGCAGCTGCGGTGATTGCGTATCTTAACTTTGTATTTTGTTTTCTGTCATTCATTCTCAAGAGAGACTTTTTGTTGAGAAATGTGATGCCTCTGTGGTTTGTAGCATAAACTTGACTGTTCCTGGGAGAATGGCCAGGAGAGGATGGAAGCCACTGTGTCTCCTGGAAGGAAAGCTACTGTGTCTTGTGTTCTTCTCAGCATTGCTTGTGCTTGGCCCTGAGTGCTCTGCTGCTGTTTGGACCAGCTCTGCCAGGCAGGGCACAGGACCCTCGTTCTGCTCCTGCCATATCAGTGCTTAGAAAGAAGTACATCACAGGAGGGTGAGTTTAAGATCATCTTTGGTGTGAGGAACCTGAATTTCAAACTGGTTTTGTCTGAAGTTGGTTTACAGGAATCACTTTTGATCTGTGATGAATTTAGAAATATCTTTTTTCATGGCAATACTTTAACATACAGCCATAAATACCACTGTTGAGATACCTGAATAAATAGCAACCCACCCCTAACTAGTGGTTGAAGAGATGCCTGAGGATTTGAAAGATTCCTGTGCCTCTCCCTTCAGGTCATGCTTCCTTATGATCAAAGGGTTGCAGTCAAAACCCAGTGTGTTTCACAGGTGCTCAGACCATCTCAGATCCTCACTGCTGAAGCTGAGCATCTAAAAAGTTAATGTCATCCTGTATATTTCTGGTTTGAGTTGCTTAACATCAAGAAAGGAAATATGTCAGTGTTGCCTGGGCGACTGAACTCTGTCATTTCCTCTCCAGTCAGGTTTTACTTGCAGTTCTGTGATTATTTTAGTGCAGTTGATTTGTCCCTGTCTTTCTCATGGGGATTTGAGGGTGCCCTCCATGTATTTGAATCATCCTGGCAGGTGTGTTCTTGTGTCTCTCAGCACCCAGGCTGTGGTTGGTGGGTTGATCCAGTTGTGTTTTGGGACACTCTGGGCTGGAGCCTGCAGTGTGCAAGGCAAGCTCAGTCCTGCAGGTGTGTGAGAGCTCTGCAATGCTGAGCTGCCTCACACAGTCTGCAGGAGAGGTGCAGAAGTGATAATCTGGGCGTTGCAGTTTTGACAACAGTTAGCCCTAATGTCAGAAGTGTTTGGGGTTTTTCCTCTGCCTCCAACCACATGTTCTGTTCTCTTCCCTGGTTTTCGGTGCTTGAACCCCACAGTGAGGCAGTTCAAAAAAACAAGCAGAGATGAGAGGCAGGAAAAGCAGCTTTCAGAGGAGGATAGGGCTCCTTCTCAGTTGGATTTGCTTTCTGAAGTAACTTAGAGGGTCACAGATACTTCTGTTATGGAAGGAGGAGAGTTTGAAGATGAGGAAGGAAGGAGGAGTACAGCAATTACATGTTTTTACAGCCCTTAGCCATTATGTCAGTTTAGCAGTAACATATAAAAGCACTTTGAGACTTTTCATGAAAGGTACCATGGTTTGCATATCTGTGTTCATGTGAATCCCAGTCTTACCCAAATATGTCTTCCTTCAAGCTGCTTTTCAGCCAAAAAAATGGAAAATCGTTGCTAGAATTGTCCCTTACAATAACTAAAGTGCTGCTGATTCTCCTGAGGTTTGTGTTACTGACTTGCTTGCCCCAGTTCATTGTGCTTTTGCTGACACAGCAGTTAAAGCCTGGCCATAGCTATGAGAGGAAACCATGTGCATGAGGAGCAGAATATAGTTAGCTGTGGGATTTTAAAATCCTGAACCTATTGGTTTAAAGTTCTGTTTTAGTAAATGGAGCTGAAAACCTGGTGATTATGAGACTCCAAATGTATCCTCTGTGTGTGGGCTCTTGGGTCATTCCTGACAGAACTGGGTGTCATCATGAGTTCACAGGCTTCTTTCAAGAGAATAAGTGAAGAACTAGTGGCAACTTAATTATTCTTATTGCTGCAGCAGTGTTCATTCAAAGTTACACATATTCACCTGGGGAAAGAGGTGGGATTCTTTGGAAATGAAAGCAGCAGCCTTCCAGGAGGCAGGGTACCAGTCTGAAATATTTCTTTCAGAACTTGAAGGAAAGGAAAGCTCTGTTTAGAGAAGATGGCAAAACAATAAAACTATGTAAGAACATTGACTGACACGTGTTCCATCAGGCCCTGGCTCTGCAGTCACTCTCCAAGTAGGAACACATGTTTTCTTTGATACTGGTTGTAACAAGCAGCCAGTCTGACTTCTCCAAAACCTCAGCAGCCAACGGTTAAAATGAAAGCTAAGCCAGGATGATTCTCACATCTCCTTCCCTTTCCATGAGAACTTTCCACTTTGCCTGCATTGTTTATCTTCATCTGCATTGTTCTAGGGTAGTCCTTCTGGTGAGGTGGCCAAAATTAGCATGGTGAGGACTTTTCCAAGAGGAAAAGGGTGGGGGGAGGGAAAGCAGCAGACAGGAAAGAACTGTGTTGAGAGTTGGTGGAAAAAGATGATAAAATCAGTTAATTTGTTCAGAATTGAGAGTATGCATGAAAGCTGTTATATAGCTTTTAGTTTATATGAAGTGGATGTTGCTCTCAGAGCTCTTGACCACTGCTGCACTGCCAGTGTAGCACCTTTTAATGAAATGTGTTTTGACCATCTGAACAAACCCAGTGCAAACATCAACCAAATGCACCACACGGGCCTCAGAGGGAGTTTATGGAGGGTCTGTTCAAACAATGAGATTGTTGCTGGGGAGTTTATCAGTTGCAGGATGAAAACTGAGTTTTATGATGGTGTACAGATATGTTAACTTGCAGTTTTCAGTGGCGCTGAGCCAAAGGAAGGGAGCTGGGAGAGGCAAGGAATGTGTGTCTTGCCAAGCGGAAAGATGGGAGAGGCTAAAACTGGCATGTCCTGTGTGGGAGTGCAGCATCCACTGAACATCTTACTCTGTCAGAAACTCACAGAGGAAAGTGCACTGCCTCCCTGCAGGGGGAGGCTGGCAGTCTCCAGGATTACTGGGAGTCTTATTCCTCAAAGTTTCTCTCTCCTTTCTCTGGTTCTGGGGTGGAGATGGTAATGGGTGTATTGAATTGGAGGTGTTTTGCCATTTCTCTTCACCCAGTCTGTTTGATTCACTGCTCTGCAGTGCTTGAGCCTGACTGAAAGCTGGCCATGTAAAAACTAAAAACTTCAGTCAGACTTATTCTTGGTAAAGGGGGTGACACAAAGGTGGGAACAGCATTAGCTCAAATTCAATTATAGTCCCATGTTGAATTTGCCAGCTGTATTTGGGAATTTGCTTACTTGCTCTGTGAGCAAGCTCTTACTTGCTTACTTTTTGCAGACTCTGTATGGCCTTTAAAGATCTTTTGTGTTATTTTGCTAGTTGAAAGCTGCTAGTTGTCATGGTAGTTTCACCCTTGGTGTTGCAGTGAGACGTGGCACTGCTTGCTCGTGCTGCCAAGCATGTTCAAACAGAAATAGCAGGTTATTATGGGTAGGTCTTTGTTAGAACCTTCTCTGGGTACTCTGAATGCGTTTATGCTTGTCAGATTTCTAGGTGGGAGGTGTGTCAACTGTCAGGTCCTCACAACTTGTGGGTTTTGTATTTATTTTTTTTTCAGAACTCTATTCGACATAACCTGTCCCTGCACAGCAAGTTTATTAAAGTCCATAATGAAGCCACAGGGAAGAGCTCTTGGTGGATGCTCAATCCTGAGGGTGGTAAAAGTGGAAAAGCACCAAGAAGAAGAGCTGCCTCCATGGACAACAGCAGCAAACTTGCAAAAGTCAGAGGTAAAGCCTCCAGAAAGAAGCCTCCTCTGCAGTCTGCACCAGAATCCTCTGCTGACAGTCCTGGCTCCCAGTTTCCCAAGTGGCCTGGGAGCCCGTCCTCCAGGAGCAACGAGGACTCCGATGTGTGGAACACGTTCCGGCCTCGAACCAGTTCCAATGCAAGCACCATTAGTGCCAGGCTTTCTCCTATCCTGACAGAGCAGGATGACCTCCATGATGAGGAGCTGCTTCCTTCCCTGGTGTACTCCAGTGCATCCAGCAACGTTCCACCGACTGTGACCGAGGAGCTTGAGCTCATTGACGGGTTAAATTTGATGTCTCCCAGCTCATCTGTGCTATCGACCCAGCAATCTGCCTCCAGTGGTCAGATCCAGAGAGATTCCAGCTTTTCCTTGCAGAGCCCAAATGCAGCTGGCCAGACTTTTGGCAATTCCCTGTTCAACCCTGTTGATATTTCACTGCAAAGTTCTGTCAGCCATTTCTCTGCCCCTCAGACCTTGGAAGCTCTCCTGACACCCAGCTCTCCGCCTCCAAGGGATGTTATGATGACTCAGGTGGATCCAGTTCTCCCACAGACTGGTAACAGGATGAGCAGCCGAACTCTTCTGCTTCTGGGTGGACAAGCTGCCCAGAGTAAGATGAGCTCAGGCAATCCACGAGGAAAGCCTGCAGAGCAGCAGGCAGAACCAGTTGGTGCCAGTGTTTTGCCATCAACGCTTCCCATAGTAACATCTCCCCAAAACACTGCCAGCATCACCAGTTTGAAGGCTCCAGTTTCTGCCCAGTCAGTCCAGCTGGGCAGTCCAGTGCTTCTGTCATCTGCTAGCCCTGCTCCCTTGGGATTGAACCAGGACAGGCTGCCCACTGACCTGGACATTGACATGTACATGGAGAACCTTGAATGTGATATGGATTACATAATCAACAGTGAACTCATGGATGGAGAAGGACTGGACTTTAATTTTGAACCCATTCTGCCTACTCCCAGCTATCCCAGCACCTCGCAGGCCTCCAGCCATACCTGGGTACCAAGTTAACTTCAGGAGCACAAAAAGGTAGGTGCAGTTGTGTAAAATGCCACAGCTCTGGAGCCCTGTCTGAGTGGGTTCCTGTGCCCAACTGTGCAGCAGTTAAAGGTACCTCTCAGGAAGTGCAGGTGCTCCTTGAGTAAAAAGCTTTTGGAAGAGCCACATTCCCTTTGTAAAGGAGAAAAAGCTGTGTAAAGGTAGGTGGATTTAACTTCCTGGGTAGTCAGCTCCTTTATGAAGTAGAACAGCAACCTGAATGAAATTCCTCTTGTCTCCTGTCCTCCAAGATGACTGCATCACAGGACATTGGTCTCTGCCAGGAAATGCCTACAGCTCTGCAGTTGACATGTGCTGATTCTATAAATAAAGATATGGGCCTGTATGTATAGAACAGTTGAACTGAGCCAAGCACAAGCTGTGTTTCTATCCAGGCTTTTATTATCCTTGCAAGATTTTCTAGTATGTGCAGTAGCAAAGCATGTCCATGTCATGACTGCCTGCTTTGCTCAGTGTGTAGCAGGACACAGTCACTGTTATCACACTTTCTGCCCTGCCCTTACCTGGAATAGTGTCTATAAAGTCTGGTAAGTTTGTACTTGGGGAATACATTGACTTTTCAGGGATGAGATGTTTTTCACAGGAGTATTTTCAAAACATATGTAAGCTGTCCTGCATTCTTGGGCTGGGTAGGCAAGACTTCTCTGTACTGAATACCAGGTATAGATTAGTTTTTTAGGAGTGTAAAGCAGGGAAGCTGAGGGACTACTTATCAAAGGGATAGGGTCTAGTACTGTTGAAGGTGTAAGAGCTCATGTTCTCCCTGTTAAGCATTTGGTAATATCCACAAGATGGTGATGTTCCTGTTCCATATTATTACTCCATGTGAATTGCATAATCAAAACAGAGGACCTCTTTGATGTTAAACCCTCCAGATTTACTTTGTTCTGCACATGAAGTTGAAGGGATACTTTTCTGGGAAATGTGCTGGACATGTGATCCCTAAAAGAGGAGTGAGATCTGGAACAAGTTCTGAGCACTATTGTGTTTGGGCAGAAAGCGTAGCTCCCACGTGCTCTTGGTGCACTGGGAGGAGAGGTGACACCCTGCTTTGCTTCAAGCCTTTTATTCTGTCTTTAGGTTATGTTTCCCTTTTCTGAGCTTTGCAAAGCTTTTCCCTTTAGCTTGTATGCTGGAATCCATGAAGTGGGATGAAGGGAAGCTCTTTCCCCAAAGGAAGAGCAAGTATTGTGCAAAACACTGAGACAGAGAAGTGAATCAGGTTTCTATCAAAGGGGGAACAGGGCATGTGTGGAGAGAAAGAGAGTGCTCCTGGGAAAGGAAGGCAGAATCTTTTCTAAAATTTTTAAGTTCCAAAGCCAAGGGAGTTGCAGATACTGGTGTAGGGAGGGAGGTCAAGACTGTCATTTCTCCATTACTGCAATGAATGGTCCCTGTTTGGGAATGGCTTTTCAGGGGAAGCATGACTGACACTGTATATTGCTCTGGTGAGGCAGGCTTTTTTCCTTTCATATCCTTTTTGTGAATATGTTTTTTCCATTTTAAATTCACATTGAGAAAAGCTACTTTGTGATCACTAACCTCAAGTTGTCCTGAGCAATTCCTGTGGGCTTAACTTGTTGCCTTTCATGTCAGTTATGGGTATGATGCTGAGCAAAGACTGTTCATCAGTAAAAGACAGTGATCACACTCTGAATTGAACAGCCAGAATGAAACTGAACTGCTGAAATACTTCTCTTTGTAAGCAAGAGAAAATCTGTATGAATAAGTGCTTAGTCTCTCTCCAGCACTTGTGAGGATGTGAGCTGGTTGGTGTTGCCTGTGGTGCTCAAGGCTCTCATGACTTTATCCCCTTCTTGCAAGTTAAATGCTAAAGAGCTTGTCCACAGCTTCACCAGGAGCCTGTTTGAACTCTGCCTGTGTCTCTTTACTTGGAGATTAGAGATCAAACATTGAAACTTTGCCCAGCAGCAGTACAACACCCACAAACAGAGCTATTAGCCACTGAGGGAGAAAGTCATCATGTGAATGCTTTCCTTGAGCAGGAAAATAGAAATCCTACAATTTCTGTTGTCTGATGGCTGTGGCTCAGTTGTAAACCCGTCATTCACTGGTTAAGGCAATAGATGTGTAAGCCAGAGTGACTTACAGGAGCCTTAGTGAGCAAGGTCATGGGAAAAGAGTAGCTACAACTGGAATTAGGCTGTGGCATGCAGATGCTCAGTCACTGGCAACCACTCTTGCCTTCAGCACTTACTGTAAGTGCCCACCATTCCAGTCATGAGGAGTGTGGATGGCCACCCCACTGTCTGAGCAGCTCAGGGACTTTGGCTTTTCTTACTGTGTTCTGTCTAATTACCTTTGGTCCAAACATTGGATTTTTGTCTGCCAGAACATTAATAAATAGATAAGACCCTCATCAACTTGCAGTTTCTCAAAGTAACCCGTTGCTCTGGATTCTGTTTTAAGTTACTGTCTTGGCTTGTTCAGGGCTGATTCCTTCTTGTAGTTTTTTTCTCTTTCCACAAGTTTATTTCATGCTCACTATTACTGAATGCAGCTGATGGGATGCCCTACATTTATCTCATTCTGCTGCCTTCCAAAGTGGATCACAAACCTACAGTGGAGGTTTTGTGTCAGTGTCTTAAGTCTGCTTAGACATATTCCAAAGCTTGTTTGAACAAGTTGTGGCAGCTTTATTGAGGTGAGACAGAAGACCTGAGAAGGGATCTTTAAGACTTTTGGGAGATTGGGATATCTAAAAATGTTTACTTATTTGCAAGTAGATACAGGATTTCTTTAACAGGGTGAGCATAAAAAGTTTCAGTGTGGGATCTCTTAAGTCTTTTTTATTTTTTTCTCTACCAGTTGGTCCTTGTGGCTGTTTTAAGTGAAGAGTAATTTTCCCCTTCCTTGCTGCTTTCCTCTAATTCTTCTGATGTTAGTCAAGTCCTTCTTTAAACTTCCTTATCTTGCAGAGCTTTGTTGGTGCTGTCAGCTTACAGGAGGAGTGCTTACTTTTCCCTTTGTAATTTGGTTTTGTCTTTGTCTCAGTCACTCTGGAGCTTGGAGCTGAGCAATTGCATCCTCTGCTTGACCCTTGTTGATCCAGGTCTGTTGTGGTCTATGTTCAGTAGGGGCAGACTGATAGCCATTAATTCCTTATCTGTGCATCAGTGGATTCCCACTGAAGCTGAGCTCTAACCCATCACTCTATTTTTTTTTTCCTAGTGTCCTTCAGGTTTTGAACATTGGGTCCTGACTTCACTTCCCACCCCAGCAGAGAAGAGAATGGAGCACGTTGGATTCAGTTTCCCTGCACATCATGCCTTGGGCAGAAGGGGCTGCCCATTTGGGAAGAAGGAGCAACCTGCATCTGGCTGCAACAGGAAGAGTTTAAAAATAATAATCCTGTTATGTGCCATGGCTCTTCCTACAAACCTGACCCTGCCTTGGACCATCTGGAGAAGCCCATGTCCAAAGAGGAGCCCTGGTAAAAACCTCGGCCAGAAGACTCTGTGCCAGGCAATAGTGTTTTCCTGTGTGATGAGTTGGGTTTGCTGGAGGAATCTCTCACTGGCTGTCCTCTCTCTGCTCTGGCAGAAAGTCTCCCAGTGCCTCGGACTGGTGGAGGGCTGGCTCTGCTCTCGCTTGTCTTGCCCATGGGGCAAAGTAGTTGGACTTCTTGATTAAGCCACCAGATGTGCACTTGGTATCCCACAGACTCACAGAGGAATTGGAGGGAGCTTGCTGGTGGAAGCCCTGTGGGAAAAGGGTGTGCTGTTTCAGGGTTTGGTTTCAGTGTGCCCATCACTGGAGCATCCATTGTCATTCTGCAGGGAAGGGTGGTTGTGGTGTAGGAGGCTTCCTGTTGTCCACCTGGGTAGGAACAGGAGGACACTGAGTTTTTCACTGTGCCAACTGAGCCCCATTGAATCAGAAGCATGTTTTGAGAAGTCCCTATGCTGTTCTCAGCACTTTCCTGATACACCAGGCTGCTGTAAAATAAGCACAGGTGCTAATAGCTGTTTCTGGGACATAAAAAACCATCATTTTGGGTTTGTTTTTGATCTGTCTTGCTACAGCAGCAAAATGGAAAGCCTGGGTGTGGCCTTAACAGAGCCCTGGTTGCTTTTCAGAAGGGCATTTTCTATAGATGACATATTTTTTTACTAATCTGGGAACTTTCTACAGTGAATATGAAGCCAATGTAATGTATGTCCCTATTATGCATCTCTCTGTCTGAGAAGGCAACAGAGACAGACTTCTTTTTCGGAGCTGTATTAGGAACAAACACATTTGATGTTTGATGGTGTATATGATTGAGGGGAAAGAATTGGCAGGTCCCCGTGGTTTCAAACCACCTTGGGGAAGAGTTGTACATTATTGTAATCTATATGTAAAAGTAGGTGCAAATTACATAGAAGCTTTTCTAAACCTTTTTAAATATATATTATATATTTTAATTGAAAAACAAGATTATTGGATAAAAAAGAAACAAAACACATTTGCTGCAACTGTCCCCTTGATAGCAGATAACACTACATTATGGGAGGGGCATGCCCAAGGCATTTTGGGCCAAGAAGCTGAAAGTGTTACTGGAAAGGTGGGAAGGGCACTGCAGTAGAACTGGGGAATGGCTGCTCTCCCCAGCACAGGCAGAGGGAGGGAAGGTGCCTGGCATGACATTCAGCCACAGCTGCTCAGCTTTTGCCCTGGCTGGGCACAGATGCCAAGCCAAGAGCAGGGTGTGAGGGAATGCTAATCATTAACAGCTCGTTCTCAGCTAATCCCTTAAGTAGCTGGCCTGCAGTTGATACATAGCACAGATTCCCTGGTCTGCTAAGGAGATGGTGTGGACTGGATGGTGCTGGATCTGCTGACACTCCGTGTAGCCCTTAAGGAGGGCACGATCAGTTGTATTTGGTAGCTCACTTTTTGGTTTCTGAGGGTTTTTGTTTTCTTGTTGAAGTTTCTGCTACTGCTGGGGAACTTGAAGCCTGTAGCTCACTCTCAGGGGTGTGCCTGGGATCTTGCTCTGTCTCTGTTCTTGCAGGACAGAAGTTAGGGGGTCAAAAGATTAGTTCAAAGCATTAGCTGGCTGTTTTGGTGTTTGCAGTGGGAGGGTCTGTGGGAGGACGTGGTGCTTTCTTTGGTGTTCTGGCCTGGCAGAAGGACTCTCCAGTCTTTTCTGAAGGTGGCTTCAGCTCAGAAAGTTCGTATCATGCAGTGCAATGAGCCATATTGTTTTACCAGCTTGTCTGCTCTGTTTTCATGGGCTTCATTTTCATTTGAGTGGAGATTGGAATAGGAGTGGTTGCCTGGTTACCTGCAGCAAGGAGTCTTTTTAAAAGTCTTATCTTCAGCATGCTCTGCCAGCAGAGCCTTTGAATAGTTTGATAACCTTTGCTTTGGAGGCTGCCTTCATGGCAGACCTCCAGGTGATGTTTCAAATGTACCCACAATCTACATGTCTGGCCACACCTCATTGGAACAAACAAAAAAAGGCAGCTCCTGAGATGGGATTCCAGGTCTTGCAGCCTTGGGTGGTGGATGCACATTCTCACTGGAGTTAGTTCATTGCATAAATAGATAGAAACCCTTTCCACAAACACCTGATGACATGTGCCATGCATAGGAATTGGTCATTCTGAGTGGCAGCTAATAGAGCTGGAAGGATTTATGTTACTTGGCACATCAGATGCTGCCTTGTCATCTTGGGCCCTGAGGGGAAACTGATCCCATGAGCTACAGAGCAAGTTGAATGGGTGCCCATGCTTCACAGCCATGTATCAAAAGACAGGACTCTGCTTTATGTGGTTGTGTTAAATATGAATCTCTGGCTCTTTTCTCATGAAAATTGAACCCAAAGCGATAGGAAGGACAAAACTAATAACCAGTGCTTTAGACCTGCAAATCCATGGTGAGCCCTTCCTGGTTGGGTTGGTCTGTGGGAAGAAGAGCTGTTCCAAAGTGTCCCTTAACTGTGACAGCACTGGGAGCTGACCTGGTCTCTGTCTGCAGAGGGCCTGGACCTGAGCACCCAGGGAAATCTGACATGATCTCAGCTCGACCTGTTCCAGCTGAAGGAGATGCAACACCAAAGCTCATCATGGTTGGTGCCCTGCAGTGTGAGTTCACAAGAGATCCTGTCCTTTGATTAAGGGATCTATCTATTTCTTTTCCATAGTTCCAGGCCAGGCTTCTGGGGAATCCTATGGATAGCACTGGAGACAGGAGCACCCCTGGCTGGAGTCCTGCTGTACCAAGGTGCTGACAGTGACATTTCTGCCTTGCAGCAGTCCATACAGGTGCTTTCTGTCTCCTCAGCACAGCAGGAGTTGTCAGTGGTTGCAGAAGCCCAAGAGAGCGCTAGTGCTGAGGATGGTGTTCAGAAGACTCATGGAGTGCCCAGTAAATCATGAATGTAATGTTGCAGGCTCAAACAGGCAACTTACCTTCTCTTTGGCATGTTTAGCATTATAGCTTGTATTGTGGGCACAGAGGGCAGGGATGCAGAGAATTCGGGAGTTCTACAGACACTTCTTAAGTTCATTTTCATAAACCTCAAGATTTTCTAGCCTGCAGTATTTTCTCATAGGACACAGGAGATTTTAAAGTTCCTGAACTGCTGCTTGCTGAAAGGCTGTACCTGACAAGGGGGTCCATTTTTTTGTATTCTTGCTCAAAAGTGTTTGCAACTGGCTGCTGCTGGAGGCAAGATAGTGTCTTGGTGACTCTGCATGAGCACTGCAGGCCTCACACTGGTGGGCCTTAGTTTTTGCTCTAATGAAGGGTTAGGCTGGGATTTTGAGAGGGGCTGTGAACTGGGTGGGGAGGGAGGGGGCCAGTGACATGGGAGTGATGCTCCTGGGTAAGTGCCTGAGGGGAGTGGGCAGGGAGCTCTTGGCATGAAACCTTACTTTGTGCTGTGTTCCTTGTCCTCACTGAGCTCAGATAACAAGTTTCTCCATCTTCAGAGGATCAAATGCCATCTTTCACAGTGTGAAGCCACCGTGCAGCTCAGGACCACGAAGGATTCGGGTAACTAGGCCTGTGGAGTTTAGTAGGAGACAGACTTGCTGCTTTTATTTACACCTGGGTTTAGCAAATTGCTTGAGCTTTCTTCATAATTTAAAACATATTTTACTATGCTCCCAGCTTCATTTGAGAGCTTGGAATATTGAAAGCTTCTTGGAGCCCTTAATTTTCCTTGTTGATGTGTCTAAAAAGTGTCATCTCTACCCTGTACTGCTTTAAAAAGAAGAGTCAAGTCATCCTGGTGAGAGGAATGAAGCATTCCAGAGCCTGGGTGTATTCATAAACAAGAATCATAATAGAAGCAAGTAGCACTAATCAGCTTTTCCAAAGGAAATGCCTAGAAAGCTTTTATGTAGATCATAATTTGTTAATTTTGTTATTTAGTTGCTTATTTATAGCCACACTCAAATGATTCGGGGCAAGCCTTGCTCCAGGATTGAGAAACCTGTGTCTGGTGCCATGGGTAGGAGTGCCTTGGAAGTTGTGTCCTTGGAGCGTCACCAAAATGTGAAAGTTTGGACCCATTATAAAAAAAAAAAAACAAACCACAAAACAAATCAATCAACTTGGGACATGAGCACGAACAGGGATAGCTTAGGGTTTGCCTCATTTGCATGTCTAATGAAAAACATGTTCTAATTAATGTGGGGAAAAGCAAGCAAGAAGTGACTTCTGAAGCCTGAAAGATCAGTCCATGTGAAAGCTTGGTAGCATGTGGTAACCCATCACCAGAGTGCTCAGCCTTCATGAGAGGGAGCCCCACTCTTCACTAGCCTTTGTCTTTCCCTGAACCCTGACATGTCTGTGGCTGATGGAAAACAATCTCTGATGGATCAAAATCACAGCTAATACTGCAGTGTAAAGCAGGGAGAAGAGGCAGCAGAAGCTGAAGGTGAAAGAGCTGCTGGTGTTGCATTTATGGTTCTCTGGCTAAGGCAGTGTTACCGCGTGTGGTAGAACAGGATGTTCACAGCTGGTGGTGTGGGGCTCCCTGAGATGTCTTGAGAGGTTTGGCTGCATAGAAGATAGGTTACTTGTCCTGAAAGGAGGTTACTTGTCCTGAAAGGAGGTTACTTGTCCTGAAAGGAGCCTTCTTCATAAGGCAATGGGGGTGGTTCTGTGAAATGATGCTTCCAGCACAGTGGAGTCTTCACCTGGTGTGATCCCAGGAAGGGTTTCTGCATTGCTAGCACAGATGTCTGCTGCACACAGGGCAGGCACCACTAGCTGACATAGTTTCCACCCCATCCCCTCTGCACTCTTTCACCCATTTCTCACAATAATTTTTTTTTTAGAAAATAAACCTCTGCTTTTGTTTGCTCTCTGTAGCAGTGTAACTTCTGAACCATTACAGGCTCTTTGTTACCATCTGTGCTAGCAAGACTGTAGAATGTGCTAGACTAGGGGGGAATGTTTGAAAAATAAAAATCTGTAATCCTCTGCTCTGTGTCTCATCCAGTTTGTTCTGTTTCCCTGACAAGGACCAGCTGTTTTTCCTTAACATTATCTTCTTTCCCCTGCCCTCCTCACCTGTTAGGGCACCTCCTCAGTGAAATGCCCCTTAGTTGGCCAGAGGTGGAAGGGTTGCAGTGTGACAGCCCACAAAGGCCCTGGTGTGCTCTGCAGTGTGTAGAGCCCCTTGTTACAACTTACTTGGCAGTGTG
>VYZS01089884.1:7858-18254 GCA_013400695.1 Neodrepanis coruscans | reverse complement strand
TTATTATTATTATTTCGAATTGTAGGTTATCGAGGGGTGTGTGGATGTTGTTAGAGGGAGCTTAAAAGGAGGTGAAACGCACAAATCTCACAAATAAAGACGGGTTTATAAATAAAGAAGGGTTGATTAATAAACAGGGGGTTTATATGTATATTTGTTCCCTGGAGATTGTTTTAGGGAGTCATGGAGAGGTGTGAAAGAAATGCACCAGGTTAGCATTTATATTCTATGTATATTCACTTATATTCTCTCTATATGCATATGATAAGCACATAATACATACTAATATAATATATATTTTACATTATACACTCTGCAGCTGTTTGTGGCCTCTCTCCTGGCCACATTCCCCCCAATCCCCGTGGATTCCTCTGCAGTTCAATGTGCTGGAGCTCCCTGAGAAGCCCCTGGGTGTTTATTCCAGGGGTTTTTGGAGGTGCTGGGTCTGTTCCCTGGGGCAGATCCACTTCTCCCCATCCTTTGGAATGGTGTGAAATCGCCCAAACCCGCCCCTTTTAAACTGTTTAGCAAATTGGATTTGCTCTCCCAGCAGTGGGACGGGGAAGTTAATCGTGTTTAAGCTGATGTTGACTTTTCCAAGCTGATTTTCCCTGGGAAGAAACTCGGCTACCTGGTTGTTGAAGGCACAGTTAATGACCTGCTGATTGTTTAAGCTGATAAAGCGCTGCTGTCCCAGGTTTGCTGTAATGAGGCTGGAGGATGTGCCCTCAGTGCTGTCCCCTGGGCAGCGATTAGACCCAGGATTCATTTCCAGCCTGTGCTGGCTGTTCCCAGGTGATGTTTGTGACACTGACTGGATGTTCCTGCTCTGGCCTTGGCTCCTGGTGTGTAATCCTGCAGCTCACAGTGTCCTCTAGGAAAGTCATGTGGCTTTTAACCCACAGGGCAGAGAAGAAAACACCCCCAGTCTCCACTTTCACATGAAACACAACCCGTGCTTCCCTCTAATCTTGTTTCTCGATCTGTGTTGCAACATCCTGAGCAACAGGTCAGTGGCTGAAGCAACATTTGGGTATGAGTTCTTAATCAATGAATCCAGTTCTTAATCAATGAATCCAGTTCTTAATCAATGAATCCAGTGCTTAATCAGTGACTCATTCTTGTCATCCCACTTGCTTTGGCTGATGGAGGAGCTGCAGTTCTTGCCCCTCCACTCCCTCCCTGTGTCCAGGGCTTTCCCTTTTCCCTTTCCCTTTTCCCTTTTCCCTTTTCCCTTTTCCCTTTTCCCTTTCCCTTTTCCCTTTAGTGTATCCATTACAACTCATCAAGAATCAGAGAAACTGGAGTTTCTCCATTTCCCCCATTAATTCATCTTTGCAGCCTGGTTTCCCATGGATTTCAGCTCCAATTAAATCCTTAAATATCCCTGTTTTTTTTGGGGTTGGATGGAGGGACACTTGTTCAGCCACAGCCTGACTTGTGGCCTTGGGTCTGAGACACACCAAGGGAAGGTGGTTTCTAAAAGCTTTGTCATCCCTCCCTGGCAGATCGAGATAATCAGTTTGGCTAAAAATAACTTGGGTGGCAAGGTGTGAAGTGGTTGGAAAACTCCTGCTTCTCACAGGAAGTGTTTCATCCTCCCTGTGATTTGTTATCTGAGAGAGATTTACCACTGGTTTATTAAAATGTTAAGTTGTTGGTTTTTTAAAAAGTTTTTAGACAATGGAAGGCAAAATTTGGAAGGGGGAATTTTTTGCCCTGAATACTCAGAATGCTGAAGGTAAAAAGAAAACACAGTGCTTGGTGTTGTGAAAGCAGTTTGATGGGTTTGATGGGAGCAGCCAGGCTTTGAACTGGCTGATTTTGAGGGTTTATTTGGAATTCCCAAAGCCTGTGACCCTCAATAATGCACCTTCCTTGTCCATCCCCCCCCCAAATTTCCTGTGCAATCTGATGGGATCTTGGCAAATTCAATCAGCAATTTCCACATCAGCTGCTCTTGGAATGTGGGTGTATTTCAGTGCTTTCCTTAACTTTGTCTTTACAGTGTCTTTACAATGTCTTTACAATGTCTTTACAATGTCTTTACAGTGTCTTTACAGTGTCTTTACAATCATCCTCTCACCCCTTTCACTCTGGGTGTGATATAAACCATAAAAATCACACTTTGGGTGCCACTTCATATTTCTAATGCTCCAATCTGTGTGTGGCTGCTGGACACCCCTTTGCCACCAAAATATCAAGTGTGGCTCTTCAGTAAAACTCACAAATGAAGGAGAAACAGCTCCAAACACTCAGATAAAATAACAAATAATTCCTTGGCCCAGTGTGCAAACCCACGTGTGTCAGTCTGAGGGATGTGCAGAGGTGGGATGTGTGTGCTGGAGGTTGAATCCTGAAGGAGCAGTTGGTTTTTCTTTCAGCAGCAGCTCTGCTAATTTATTCCTGGGCAGTGTGAATGAGCTCGCAGAGGGGCTGCAGTGGAAGGAGGCAGCAGGATGTGAAGTTCAGGCCCTGCTGACTCTTGCAGGGATTTCATTGAGGCAACAGGAACAAAAGTTTGTTTGTCAGTGCTCTGGGGCTGAGAACAAAAGGCACCCGGACCTTTGAACCGCTGGGGCTGCAGCTGAAGGAGGAATTGTTCAGCACTGGGGAGAAGTGCCAGGAGGGCAGGGAGCTGCTTTTCCAGACATCTCTCAATGACCACATTTAAAGCAAAGAAAAAAAAACCCAACTGGTTAATTGGGAGATTCTTGTTCCTCCCACCGAGCTCTGATTTGATAATCAAGGATGCAGAGATGGTTCTTCTTCTCACTATTTTTTTCTTTTTTTCTTCTTCTTCACCAAGACAAGCTTTAAACAAATGAGTGTGTGCGCTCTCTTTCTTTTTTTTTGGGGGGTGGGAAGAAACCTGAATGATTGATTGCATCCTTAAACATTTTGTTCCCTCTCAGCTCTTCTGTGCAAGCCTGGCCTGGGCAGCAATTTGTTTCCTGGTGCTTTCCTAACTTCCCAATTATTTTTGCAGGCAGTGGTAGCTGTCTGGAATAATCAGTGTTTCCAGGGAATTGTTACTTCTCTGCAGAACGTGTTGCCTGGCACGTTGAGGGCACAGGGAGTCCAGAGTGAGGGTTCTGCTGCTTCAGGCAGCAATTTGAGCCTTATCAGGGGTTTTACAAGGAAGAAGATATTCACTGAATTCAGGCAGAGGAAAACCACAGTGTTGAGTGATGGTGTGTTTTTTTTTTAATTTTGAGTTAAAAAATGCGGTTTTTCATTGGGATTTGTGCTTGGGGAGGGTGGGATGTGCCTGTGTGGCCATCCCTGGGATGCTCTGGGGTGGTTGGGGCAGGAGGGAAGGGCTGGGAAGGGAACTGGGGCAGTGGCAGAGCTGGGAATCCTGGGACCCCCTTGGGCTCTTCCCTGTGTCCCTTGTCCCCAGGAAGGGACTGGGAAAGCTGCAGGTGCCTGAAGGAGGAGTCAGAAATCAGGTGTGATGGAGCTGACAGTCATTTCAAGCAGTGATTTTTCTCTCTGCCAGGGAGGGGAAAATCCAATTCTTCAAGTGATCAGGGGCCTTCAGACCCTCCTTCCCTCTTTTTTCCTTTTCCCTGGGTGAGCACTGAAAGCTGCTGTAACCCCTACACCTCTAATTATTAATATATTTAAGCTTCTCAGTAGATATTTGGTGTGTTCTCCTCCCTTTCCAGCTGCCCCAAACCACCCAGACCCCAAATGTTTCTTCCCAAATCTGTTGCTCCCTCTCTGCCCTTTGGCTGCAGTGAGGCAGTGCTGTAGGAATTCTTCTTCCAGGCACTGTGGAAACCTGGCTGCCAGGAGCAGGGAGAACTCCTTTGATCCCTGCATTTCTTTGTGTTTCCTTTTTGGTTGTCACTGTTTTTTGTTTTTTTTTGCCTGTGAAGATGCTCAGCACCAGTGACCCCCCTCCAGTGATCCCTGCAGGGAAGAGCTGCCTCAGGGAGCCAAGACACCCCCTGGCTCTTTAGTTCTGTGTTAATTTAAGAGAATTTCTGCACATTTTCACCTTTATTCTCAGCCAAATTCTCTCTCCTTCCATCCCCTGCCACAGGTACCCTTTTGGCTCCAAACCAAACCCCCCCCATTTGGCTTCTCCCATGAGACTGGAGGTGAAAACACAAAGTGATGGGGAGGGGGGTTTTTTAGAAAACTTAATTTGTCAGTTCTTATCTCTGGCAAACGTGTGTGGAGGAGGGAGGGCCAGATGGCTGCTAAAAATAACCCAAGTTTCTCCTGAAAGCAGTGGGGAAAGTGCAGAAAGTTCACAATCTGTGTTGTCAGGGGGATGTGCTGCAGGATTTTGGGGTGTCCTGAGTGCAGGGTGATGGGAATCCAGTGCACACCCTCCAGCCTGGGGCGGTTCGAGGGGTAAAAGTAGCAGTGGCTCCACAATTAAATCACTTTTCAGGCTGAGGGGAATTATTTCCCAGGTTTAAATTTTATTTTTTGAGGTTTTATAGGTGCTTCTCACCCTCTGTGTTACTTTGGGTTGGAAGAAGAAAATTCTGATTGAAATCCAGTAGCATTTCCACAGAATGTTTCCAGGTTGTGTCAGTGCATTCAAAGGCAGTGAAAATCAGCACTAAAATAGAATTTCTGTCTCTTTTTCAATAGTTGTCACATAGATTAATAATTTTCTCAAGGGAAAACCTGTGGAGAAACCAGAATAATTGTGATTCCCCCCCCTTCCAAAAGAAGAAAAAATTACACACCAAGCCATAAATGTCATTTTCTCTCCTCTTTTGGAATGGAAACATCCCAAACAGGTATTGAATTTTGATTTAGCCAAGCCCTTCAGTGTGTGTTGAATGTTAGTTTGTGAGTAGTCTGAGGGCTCTGGGTGGGATAAAAGGCAGAAATATCTGATAGGAAAAGCTTATCCTGGACAAGAATCAGAAGAGAAACTGTATTGGTTCTGTTCCTTGAGGCATTTAACGTGTTTCAAAGGGCTGAGAGGAGCTTTTTGGTGGCTGAAAATGCAGTTATGCAAATCCCAGCTTGTCAGGGCAGGGAGAGCTCCTTTATCCACTGCAGCACAAGTGTGAGGCTGAATTACAGACAACAGGAATGCACTTTGTTGTTCTTTAATAATAAATAACAGCAGAGCAGTTCTGATCTTCAAAGCCCTGCTCAGACCTTAATTAATCTTCATAATAGTCCTGGGAGAGACTTAAAAATGCTCCTTCAGCCTTCAGGACAAGGAGCTGCTCAGCTTGGGGGTGGGTTTGCTCTGGGCCACATGGTCAGGGCTCAGAAATTCCTGGCACTGGGAGCTCTGGGTGATTCTGGAGCTTGTGTTGCTTCTCTCCTTTATGTGTTAAAATGAAAAAAAAAAAACCACCCTTTGAATACATCAACGCAGCTCTAAATGATTTTGGATTTCCAAGTGAGTGTTAAGTGCTGCATATGCATGTTGGAATTTCCCTGCTGAATATTCCTGCAGGCAGCAAGTGCTGAGGGTTGAGTGGGAGCAGCTCTGGAAAAGGAGCCCTTCAGGAAGCCTGGGTCACAATTTTGGGGGGTGCCAGGAGGGGGAAATGAAAGGAGATCCAGCTCTGGATAAAGAGATAAAATTATCTCTCATTCTGTCTTCTCTGATCTTCCTCATTCTTAGGTTTGGAGTAAGGAAGAGGGATTAAGTAAGTGCTCGATTTTTAGGGTTTTTCCTGGCTAATTGCTGCTTGAGACACATTTAGGGAGAGCAGTGCTGTCTGCAAAGCTGTGCCTGCATTTGGAGAGCAAAATAAGAATGGCCAAGGGAGACTGAGGCTGTGCCTCCCATTTGGAGAAACAACCAGCAGGAATTACAAGCTTGAGAGGATGGTTTGGGTGCACTTGAGCATTTTTCTCCCAAACAATGGGAAGGGCTTGTTCATTAATCAGTTGAACTGGTTGGTGCTGGAGATGGGGGAGCCCAGGGTGTTGGTTATCAGGAGAAATGAGATCTGTCACAGGATTTGGGTGGTCAGAAGGGTGACACAGCCTTTGCCAACTCCAAAGGAGCTTTCCATGAGCTGGAAAGGCTGCACAGAGAGTGGAGGGTTTGGCCCTGAGCTCCCAGGAAGGCTCTGCCATCAGGAATTGTGAAGGTGGAGCTGGAGCAGGTTGAACAGGTTTGGATTGCTCAGCACAGTCAGCACAATCCAGAAATCCCTCAGGGCTTTAACCTGCTGCCCTTGGCATCTCCAAAGTGCTGACAGGGGGGTGGATGGAGGACAGGTTTGTGTTGGCTTGAGTTGTTCTGTTCTCCCAGGGTTTTTTTAGCAGCAAATCTTGGTTTGGACAGAAAAATCTTAATTAAGAGAACTGCAGCCCCACAACCCACAGAATGCAGGAGGTGCAAAATCTTCCTCCCAGGAATTGTGTTCAGAGGGATAAACAGGCCCAAGGTGGAAAAGCATTTGTGGATTTGAGTTTTCCAGGTTTTTTGGGAGCTGAAGAACCCCAGGGGTCTGGAGCAGCTCTGTCTGAGGGGGGATAAATAAGGGATGTCTGATGGGACAGGCAGAGATGTGCTGCCTTTCTGACCCCACATGACTTGAATTATTCAACTTGCATGTGAAGAAAAGCTCATTAAAGCTGTTTTTGCAGCTCTGGCAGCCTCAGTGAGGTGGCAATAACACACAGCAGAGGTTTGGTGGGGGGGGTTTTATGCCAGGAATTAATTTCTGGGCTGAGTTTGTGCACACAGAGCTCCTCCATACCCTGACAAAGGTGGGGTTTTCCCCCCTCCTGCTGCTGCACCATGGGGACATTATGAAATCTTCTTAAAATCCATAAAAATCTCCCTCCTCGTTGCCATTTCTGGCAGTTCACCTGCCCATAAAGGATTTATGGAAGTGGAGCTGGAGGTGTTGGACATGGGGCATTTGCAGATGAGTGAAATGATTTGCTTTTAATGCCTGGAGTTTTATATCAGTGGAGTTTCCAAACAAAGTGCTGGGAGAGGGGCTGGAGGAGAGTCCTGAAAGATCTTTTTTGCAAGAGGCAGCTTGTTCTCTCCCCAAATGCTGCATGTTTTAAATCTGTGCTGCTCATTTCCATCCAACAGGCCCTGGAAAACACTTGGATTTTGCTGTGGGTCCAGCAAACCCAACAAACCAACAACTCCAGAGGTCTGGGGTTGTGTTTGTTGCTTCAGAGTGGCCAAAAAACACCCCTGGAGTGTGAGGATTGTGTGTGCTCAGTGACTGTGGGTGCAGTCTTCTTTCCAAGTCATCCCAGGAAGAACAAAGTTGTTGGTGAGGGTGAAGAAATCGTGGTAAAGGTGATGCTGGGTTTGGTTGAAAATCATCTGGTTTGTGGTGGAAGAGGCATAAAAATAAGGAAAAACTTACCTTAAAAGCTGGGCAGATGTAGCTTTGAGATGATGGAGTAAGACATCAGTGCTGGTGGTGGATACTGTCAGGGAGAGGCTCTGGAGGGAGGAAAAATGCTCTGGATTTCTCCAGGAATGACCCCTGGGGGTTTTGGGGGATAAATCCCCCCTCCATCCCCTCCATCCCTGCTTTCCCTGCTGGCTGAGCTGTGCTGGGTGTGTGTGGGAATGTGGACGTGGTTGGGGAGGGTGGAAGGGGGTTTGCTCAGAGCCAGATGGATCGACAGACGGAGCCTTTTACCACCCTGGAGCCTCCACTTGCAGGGAAGGGCTTTTCCTCTCCAAACATTTCACTGCATTAAGAGCTTGAATCTTCCAACCTCACCCTGGCCAAGGCAATTTGCACGTTGTTTTTCTTGTGTTTTGTCCCATCTGTTTGTTTTCTTCCCTTGGTTATTTTTTTTTGTGTGTGTGTGTGTTATAAATAGATTTCAGGGTTGAGGGTCTTGGGAGCAAGAAGAACTTGGGAATGTCTCTGAGCTCCTTCCCTGCAGGTGTTTGGTGTCTTGTGCCTTCCAGTGAGGTGGGAATGGAAGCCAGGCCAACTCTGAGGCTGGAAAAATTGCTCTCTAATAGAGAATTCAGCCTGTTCTTTCCGAGTCATCCCAGGAAGAACAAAGTTGTTGGTGAGGGTGAAGAAATCGTGGTAAAGGTGATGCTGGGTTTGGTTGAAAATCATCTGGTTTGTGGTGGAAGAGGCATAAAAATAAGGAAAAACTTACCTTAAAAGCTGGGCAGATGTAGCTTTGAGATGATGGAGTAAGACATCAGTGCTGGTGGTGGATACTGTCAGGGAGAGGCTCTGGAGGGAGGAAAAATGCTCTGGATTTCTGCAGGAATGACCCCCTGATGCCATGGAAGTGCTGTGGGCTTTGTGCAGGGATTGCAATGAAGATACTCTTTATCTGTTCTGACATTCCTCCTTTTTCCACAGATTCTTTTAAGTTTTGCCCTTAAGCCCCTGCAAAACTGCAGATCTAAAAAGCATAAACAAGACTGAAACAAATGCTCAAGTGTGGATTTCTGTAGGAGAAAAATGGAAGCAGGACCTGAAGTAAAGAGGGGGATGTGGAATGGGTTGTGTTTTCTGGCTTAGACTGGTGACATTTCTCAAGCAGAGGCTGCAGTTTCCCAAAGGAGAAGGTGGGAATGTCTAGAAAGAGTGGGAGAAGGTTTCCTCTGCTTTGGGTCTGCTTTTGTCTCCTCCAGTTACCTTTCCTCCCACTTTCCTCCCCCTTTCCTTCCCCTTTCATCCCTCTTTCCTTTTTCCTCCTCCTTTTCCTTCCCCCTTCCCTTCCCTTCCCAATTTGTTTCTTTCAAACTGCTGCTTGTGANTCTCAAGCAGAGGCTGCAGTTTCCCAAAGGAGAAGGTGGGAATGTCTAGAAAGAGTGGGAGAAGGTTTCCTCTGCTTTGGGTCTGCTTTTGTCTCCTCCAGTTACCTTTCCTCCCACTTTCCTCCCCCTTTTCTTCCTCTTTCCTTCCCCTTCCCTTCCTTTTCCCTTTTCCTCCCCCTTTTCCTTCCCTTTTCCTCCCATTTTCCTCCCCCTTTTCCTTCCCCTTTCATCCCTCTTTTCCTTTTTCCTCCTCCTTTTCCTTCCCCCTTCCCTTCCCTTCCCAATTTGTTTCTTTCAAACTGCTGCTTGTGACTTGCAGAAGGGCTGGAATCTGTCAGAACTCAGGGCAGGGGGGTGATCTGGGTGTCTGAAGAGTTTCAGAGCCTTTTTTAACTCCATCAAACCTTGTGGAAGTGTTTAAGGGAGGGCTGGATTTCCTTGCAGAGCCCATCCATTGAAATGAGCTCAGAATGTGAACACATTCCTTCAGGGGAGACATAAAGCAACCCCTGCTCTCCCATTTGGCCCAGCTTTGCCAAATCACCCCTTTCTGATGCTGTTCAGGAGGGTTTGGAGTGTTTTTGAAGTAAGTTTTATTGTGTGTGAGCAATACAGGATTAAAAAGGTGATTCAAAGCCTGGGGCCATAGAAAAACTGGGGGGGAAAATGAGAGTCAAATCAAATATTCCTGGAGGAATATTGCAGAATCCTCAGGCTGGTGGTGGGATAAAAGATCTTTACAGGATCTGGTGGAAAATGACACTCCCAGCTCCAAAAAAAGGGATGGCACAGGCTTGAAGGATCCATGTGCCAGTGGCCAGAGGTTTTTTTGGGATGTTCCTTGGACTCTGCCAGCCCTGGGTCTCTGTCCCCCCCTTTCATTCCCTGTCAGATTTTGGCAGCAGGATTTCTCCAGTCTGTGTTTTTCCTGATGAGGAGCAGAGGTTCCTCATTCCCTTCCCTCCACGTGTTTCTTTGTCACAAAGTGCAGGATGTGCTGCTTGGCCTCAGCAGAACCTGGGGGCTGAATTCCAGTCCTAAAGATCTAAAAATAACCCCTTTTTATAAGGTTAAAACACGGTTGTCCAATTAATTCCATGTTATTTTACATTGCAGATAATTAATTTATTTAGCCTGTGATAGTAGGAGCCTTTTTTTCTCTTCCTAAGACAGAAACACACATGTTGGAAATGGGGAGAAATAATAATAAACCTTTTTCCAGCCTTGCTGTCCAAACTTTGCAGCAAACACAGAGCAGGAAGGATTTTCCCTCCTTCCCTGTGAGGGTTTGACATCTCCAACTCCCCCTGAATAGCCCCAAAAAGGACTTTGAAGGAAGATGAGCAGGAAAAGGGAAGGACTGAGAACAATTTCTTTCAGAACTTCCCCTTCAGCCACCAGATCAAAGTGGGTTTCATCCACCTTTGCTCCTTTCTGACCATCAGGAGACCCAGCTCAGGGTGTTTCTCTCTTTAAAGACTTTTTTTTTAAAATCCTCTTTATTGAAACAGTTTTATTTTCTGTTAATTAAAAATATATTGTCAGCTTTTAGGGGGCAGGTGTCCAGTGGGAAATGCAGATAATGCAGTAATAGAAATAATATAATAAATCTAATAACTCTACAAATAATAACTAAATAAATAATAGAACCATATAAATAATAAATTAAGTGAAATAAATAAT
>VYZS01089882.1:13294-26460 GCA_013400695.1 Neodrepanis coruscans | reverse complement strand
AAAGTCAAACTAATGAATAGCAACAGAGGAAATTACAATATGGAAAATGAGGAAGCAACATCTTATAATTTATTAGCTACATTAAATCCTGCTTAAACCAACCTTTATACAGACTGCTTTTTTTACTTTTTTTTTGGCATGGTATGGTATGCCTTTTAGCACAATATCTAGTTCATGAAGGATTGCAGCATCTCTGCAAGGATGCTTTTAGTACTCCTGATCATTTTCCACCTGACTTTGCAGCAAAGGGATGAGGATGGAGAGAACCTGAGTTATGAGCTGGTCTGCTGGACTTATTCTTTGATAGTGATGTGTCTACATCAGTCTACCCTGTATCAGGTAATGGGAGCTGGAAGACCTGTGTCAGCAAAACACTCCTCTTTTTGAGATTAAGAGCACACTTCTGTTCCACCAAGTTTCCTCCATCAGCACTGTTCTATGTGGCTGAAGGACCCTGGAGTTTTTGGAAGAAATACCCTGAGCTTGATAGCACCAAGGATAGCCCATATGTTCCAGGAAACACACATAAACTATAGAGTTAAATCACCCCCTGAAGTCTAAAACAACTAAGAAACAAGAATGAAAAGGGCAATTTATTAATTGGCAAAACATTAATTAAGGGCAAAATATTAATTTTTGTGGTTTTTTTAAATTATGAGTCAATGTCACAAAGCTGTTGTAGTTAATGCTGTATTTAGACTGTTTAAACTGGACACTAGGGACCTAATGGAGCTAAGAGAAACTGTTAAAAATGCATGCACAGTTTAAAAAAACCCTCCAAAAACCAAATTGGAGTCTGCTATTAAATGGCTTAGATTTTCTTCAGAGTTCTAGCTCTTTTATGCAAACACAGAGAAAAGTGTTTTGCTTTAATCTCTTTCTGAGCTGGTCTGCACTCCATTCTCTATCAGCCCCAAAAAGGCTGATACGACACTTGTCACCATAACCATCACTGTGTACTTACAGTGCCATACAGCTCTAGCCAGACAAGTGCCCCCAAATCCACAAATTCTATTCTGATTAGAAAAACCATAAAGTAGTCTCATTTACATATTGCTGAACAGGACAGAGCTGTAGGTTTCCTGAAAAATCATTTGAATCTGCATTTCTAGTCAACATACTTCCAGTTTTGTTTAAAATGTCCTGTCACCAGGCTCTGAGAAGGGCAATAGACTTCATGGACTGATAGGCTTGCAACAAATTATACCTTTTCTCACTGTTAACAGTGAAAAGAAGACATAACTTTAAAAATACGTTTTTCTTTCCAAATTTGAAAAACGTGGTGTAGCAGCAACTACCCGTAATAGAACCCTAAATGTACAAACATACTATAATTTATTTTGCAGAGACAAAAATGGCACAGTCATAAGATACTATATAGATCTCGTATTAAATCTGTGTCAGGAAGCTTAACAAGAATGCTTTTTCCAGTTTAACGAAGTAAAAATTAGTGAGAATAAACTTCTTTTCTTCGTCTTCGTTTTAAACTAAAAAGAAGAAAACATAATCTGTTAAATATAGTGATTTTAAACCAATCTCATTAAACCAGGAAGAAACTCACCCTGTTTCAATTTAGTTTAAAACTAAAAATGAGTGCAATGGGGTCTGAAAAAATGCCATTTTTTTCCCCCTAGAAATCCTGAATATATCTAATATATATATATATCTATTTGGGAGATATATCTATATATCTAATATTGGGAGACAGGCTTTGTCAAACAAACTATTGACTTTTCCTGTGCTTTAGCATTAAGCAGATAGATCAGGTTGAGAGTGCAGGGAGCTCACTGTCATGCTTCTCCCAATATGTGAACAGTGATGCTTCTGTCACACACAGCCAGTGAGGCACTGTTTGAGTGGGACACTGCCCTTCTCTACCACAGAGAAGCAGCCTGGCTGTCACAGCAACCAGCTCTTGGTACAGTGACAGGAGCAAGAACTTTCGCACTGACAGCAAAAACAGCATTACCCCTGCACAATGCATACTCTTGTTATGCCCACTAGAGCTCATGTATTTTAANTTGTTGATTAAACTGCAATTGATATGTTATTAAAAAGATAATTCCAGAAAAGTACAGGCTTCTTATAAACCTTGGTTTTCATTGGCATTGGCTTTTAAAAGCATGGAAAGTAAAATACTTGCCTAAAAATATTTTTTATATTTACAGCCTTTGAGGGTAAATGTCTTTTTATTTACACAGCTTATATAAAGAGAGACTTCTTTTTTTGCAAATTTCTTTCACTACACTCATATGATAAACACTAAATCTACATTAAAGCGCCATTAAATGTATTTTAAAACTTTTAATATAAGCTGTGGTAAAATATTATAAATAGATAGATACGATGTACTGGTAAATTTGTTCCAGACTAAGACATATTATTAATGTAATACTTCTAAAGCCCTAGAAAATAGGATTTATTACTTAAACAAGGGAATACCTGTCACTGCCTTGTGAGGTCCAATGTCTCTGCAAAAGATGACTTTAAAATCTTTCCATTTTAGCCATTTAGAAGGCCATGCTGTGTGCTTATTCTCACTAACATCAAAGACTTCAACAGTTCATTTTGCAGGCAGTGAATTGCTTTTTCCAATTCATATACAGAAGTAGAAACCTTTGCATATTCAAACAATCAAATTAATTCTTATTCCTGGGATGACTGTAAGGCTTCAGTTCCAGAATAGGATTTCTATGTATTATTTTTGATTCCTTTGTTTGGTTAATGACAGCAAAAATTCTTTTGTTTCTGACTTGCTCTTGTTCCTTCTTTTCATTTGCTGTTTCGTGACCTTTGCCTTTTCCTTACCATAGTCAGTGTCTGAGAGGCACACAGTAAATGACAGGGTAAGAGCAAGAGCATCTGGGTGAGAAAAAACACCTTCTTTGGCCAGAACAACCTGCTGTCCTGAGTAACAAAAACAGCTGAAATTTGATGAGTCCATTGCTACAGTGAAGTGGCAAGCTTAGATAACTGAGAGTAAATAAATGATGTGTGTATTGGAGCATAAACTGTAGAGTTTCTGGCTTCTAGCAGGATGATCTGCAGTAGGCAATGCTAAGCCAAGGCACACAGTGCATTCATTTTCCCTTAGTGCACCCCACTGCAAGTGTTGTCTTGTCTTGCCAGAGCTTTCCTGCTTTTGGCAGTTAGTTTCTATCACAAGGAGTCCCTGCCCAGGCAGGAGTTAGTTCACTAACTCTCTGAAACTGCTATTTCTGGCAAAGAAAAGGCAACCACAAAGTGGACACACAAAACTTACAGTGCTAGACTTTCTTCTGTACTCCTCTGAACTGCTATTTCCCAGATCACTTCAATGCACTACCTTGGTTCTCATGTCAGTTCACATGGCAAGAGATCGCAGTTCCACACACTGTGAAGCTCAGGAGGATGTTCCTTCTTACACTCCCACTGTCTTTGACAGCACACACAGCAGCCACATTATCTCTGTGCAGTGAGTAGGTGTATGCTCCAAATTCTGTTTTAGGACAAGACTAAGGTTCGTCCCCTGCCTCTTCTGAAATAGAGATGATACATTTCATAATGCAAAAAGATCACATACCAACTGCTGTTTTATTAGTTAATCTTTGCAAGTTACTAGACATACACTACCTAGAAGAACAGTGAACTGATGTAAGACAAATACTAATTTAAAAGCTGTAAAAATATGAATCGCTTTCTCTTGTAAATAAATTAAAATTTAAATATAAGAAATTTTATCCTGATTTCTTATAAATCAGTGATACCTAAATGTAGCAAAAGCTAAACTAGGTCATAATTATTGCATTCTGATATTTGATAATTTGCATTTAGTAATTTTACAATATATTTCAAGGTGACAAAGCAAATCTGGGTGCATAAAAATGGATTAATTTATGAGGGATTAATTTTCAAGTAGGTCATTCTTACCCTCATTTGTATATACACACATTTGGAAACATAACAGTTTTATTAACTTGAAATTGTATTTCCCATTAGGCATGTAAACTAAAATTGTCCACAATTTTCAACAATTTTGACAACAATTTTTCTCCGTAGTTGTGTCATAAATAATTATCACAATCCAGAGAAGCAGGAATGCATAGTTTTAAAGTGTGTACTTTTTAAAAACACTACTCTTTTGCACAGCTAGTAGGTGCTTTCTTATGCCACATTCTAAACTTTGGCCGTTTTTTTTTTTAACTTGTATGCTCTTAGTCCTGACTTTTTTATCCACATTTTACTGTATCTCTATTTATCAGTACAGGGTTTGATGCCATTTGCTGAATCATGCTGATTTAGTCTGAATGTAAAGGTAGCAATATCTTAGTCATAAGTTTCTATATATACTCGTGGTATTAAAAGCTATGACAGTAATCTCAATCAGCCTAAGAACTAAACCCAACTCCCATGACTGAAATACTGGAAAACAGACTTCTTCATTCCATGGGAGCATGAGCTGATTTCTCTTGAATTTACTTTTCATATTCAGAGACTAACTCCATCATATATGAAGATTTTTAGTCTTGTAATTCAAGTTAGGATAGATATATCAGATGTAAGAATTCAGAGTACAGGAATCTATAGATATAACATGAAGTTCTGGCCCAAACCCAGAAAAGAACTTTTCTCTAAATGTATTAAGGCACTATTTCAGAATTCCAGTCTCCCAAAGAAAATTGAACTTTTCTAGGTTTATTTTTGCTATTAAATGCATGAGTTTCTTTCTCTGTGCATCTAAAACCACAAAGAGAACTATATGTATGTGGGGGTTTTGGTGTTTTGTTTTGTTTGTTTGGATGAATTTTTACTGATTGATTCTATGCAGGAGGACAAATCTTAATTTCTTTTATGCTTTTGTCAGTACACAAAAATAAGCAAACAGCAGATACCTCGATAATTTCTCACACCCTCCTCCATATACAAAGTGAGTCCATCAAGCTGTCAGCTGCATTTTTACAGTCTTCCTTCTCTAGGGATCAACTGTCCCATGGTGTCTTCTTCCACTGACCAATGCAATCATAGCAAAACTAAAGCTCTACATCTGAGCCTTGCCCTCCACATGGCAGTTCTTTCACCAGAGGCACAGTTTAGTGTATCAAAACAAAAGGGCAACTCTGAGAAGCCTAGAGTGCCTGGGCTGGTCCAGGCACTAAGAACAGACCCTGCTACCCTGAGACATGGCAGAGCCTACAGGTTTCATGGGCCTCCACCAGTTTCACTGCCCCCACCAGTGGCTTCTGGGATCCCTTTCCAGAAGCAGGATGTGCAGCTGGTGTTTCAAAGCCTACAAAACAAGGTCAGCTGAAATGCTCTTGTCCACTGCCTGCAGTTACTGAGAATCCTGAATGCACTCTTCAGTTCAGGTGCAATAATTAACCTCTGCAATTCAGTGCTACCATCCCTCAGTGATGAGAGATGAGCAAGGCAAATCTCCCCCAAAATAATGAACGTTTAGTTTTGATAGGTCATTTATGTATTTATTTATAGAATTAATTTTATCTGTCATTTAGGGATTTTTTGGTACTCTTATGATGCCTTTGATGCATGTTGTTAAGATTTTCTCCAGATTCAAAGAAAACAGGAATTTAAAGAAAAATGATGAGAATTAATGATCCCAGAAAATTAATTTTAAAGGAAAATGCTAAATCCTAATTCAGGGGAAGCACGACAGTTGACAGACTTGAATGAGCTTTTGTTTGTGAAGAAAATATATTTGATATACTGATGTATACAGTATTATATTCTGATCAGAACCATTCAAGCCTCTATTTAGTTACATATGGTAAGCACCAAATACAGCAATAACTTCCCACTTTTAATTCAACAGGTTCTGTAGTCAGAAAGAACAAGATTAACAGTCATGATTAATATTCTGAATTCTCAAATCTATTGAAAGAAGAACATCAATATATTAAACAGCTCATCTGCAGGAACAGTCGGGATAAAAAAGTCTTTTGTCTTCTTTCCCTAGGTTGCCTCCACAGGACAAGCCACTAGTTTAACTGAAAGCAGTCACTTCATAAAAGAACAGCTTTAATATTCTGTGTGCACATATATACATTTACAAGTACATTCTTGTCTCTCAGTGTCAGTTTTGTTTACTGGCTCAATAAAGCACAAAGCATTGGAAATAATGCTTGTTTTTGCTTCATGATGAAATTACTTTGAAAGTGGCTTTAGGAGAAAAAAAGTCTCCCAAAAAAGTACTGCTAAATAGATCACAATTACATATGCAAATAGGCTGATTATATTTGGCTGCACAACTGAATAACAAATTATAGAGAAAATGGCTTTTTAAGCTCGCAACTACAAGTCTGCCCTCAGGCTGACCCAAGAGTCCTTTCATTTTAGCTCAAAGCCACTACTTTGCTGTTAAGTGCCATCCATTACAAAACTAACATCACGTGCAATTACAATTATATGCCCATTTAGATGTGCAATTGCTCATTTTTGCATATGCAGTATTGATACTGTCTTTCATAAATGTTTTCTGCTTTTCTGAACTACAGAGAGTAAATGTGGCTGAGTGGCTTTCTACAATCTACAGATTTTAGGAGCACAAACACTATCTTAAAAAGAAATAATCTCTGCCTAGTTCACCAAATACAAAAAGATAGTTGGTTTGGGGGGGAGTTTTTTTGCTCTCTATATATGCATTTTATTCACACAGCTATTAAACCTTTAATATTTGTATTTTGTAAATCTCTCTTGGCTAGACCTGTCATTGGCCCTTCAAATTAATAACTGTATATATCAGGTATGTGAGATAATAGTAGATTATCATCATGTAATGTAAGAAGATAATACCAAATGAAGGAGAAATTTCCAGTAGTGTAATTCCCAGCACCAGACAAAGCAGGAGACAACTGATAAAAGCTCAAGTTTTGTCCACATGTTTTCATTTCCCACAATCAGAAGCACAGTTCTCTCTAGGCACAGGCAAAGTTGCTTAAGACAGCAGGTTGCTGGGCTCTGTGAAATGGCTGCAGTCCAGTGCTCCCTCTTCCTACACCAGAGCTGGAAAGGCGGCCTCGCTGCCACTGTGTGTACTGCCAACTCCTGGGCAGCACTGTGTGAGGTGATAACCATTCCTGCTGGGACAGTCAGCCACAAAAAACAGCCATTACCTGCCCTAATATTTCCATCTTCCCAGCAGGCCCAGGAGCAACAAGCTTTCAAAGCACCTGGCAAACTCTTATATCTTCCCTCTTGCCCTATTTCTGCCCATGCTCCTTTAATTTTCCTTACAGATTAGAAGCAGCAGCCCATTTACAGCCCCTATAAAAGACATGAGTGAGGTTTTTTAACTGTTTTGAGTTTTTTACTATTTAGTTCATCCTTAGTGTATTGAAATCTGCAAAAATACTGGAAGAATATGTAATTCTACATCTCTCTATGTGATACCATTTCAGTACGTCAAGAAGGGTTGTGATCATCTTAAGTAAATCTGGTTTGCAGTACCTGCTTTTTTCAAAAAGCAAACAGTTCCATGGAAAACTCTACCTTTATCTTAGCTGCCCCATTGGCTTTGCCATCAGTTACAGTTCTGGAGTAGCAGCTGACATTAATATTTATGTGCACTTATATATTAATAATTGATAATTCTGATTTAGCTAAGACATGAATAGGGGGGAGTAAAAAGTTTTACATAACAATCTTGTGAGAGTAGATGGTGGATCAGAAGAAACAGGGTATGCCTGGGTATAGAGTAATTCACTTGGGAGAAATTACTGTAAACTGGACCTTAAATGGCAGCAAGTGTGTTAGTGAGCACACAGATATACTGCACCAGTGTCTGCAGAAAGCACATGAGAGTGCACGGTGTGCGAACAACTGAGGAAACCAACTGGAAGATGCTGTCAGAAGACTAAAGGAGTGTGGCATCTGTATATAACAGCCACTCTTTCAGGGGCAGTATTCACCTCTGCATACCTAAGTTAAATTTCAGAGAGTGTAGCAAAGAAGAACCAAGATGCTTTATGAAAAAAAACAGTATTTATAAATTAGCTAGGACTGTAAATCTTAATGCTGAGTATTAATAACTAAGTTCTTGCCATTTATATAGTTATGTACTTGATGTTGCCTGCCTATTCTGAACCTCTGGAGTTCTTACTAGGTGATATGAAATGGATGTTAAGAAAAAATAACAAAAAGGGACTTCAATTAATGCTGTGTACATAAGGAAGGTGACTATGGAGTTTAGCAAACTAATACCAGCGAATTTTAGTCTGCTCCTCTGGGAGTTTGCAGGGTGTTTCCATTGTTACTGTCAATTGCATACTGTGAAACCAAATACACGCGTATCCCAGGGCCTGCAGGATGCCCTCGCTCCTGTGAGAGGCTGCTCTCCGCTCCCTCCTTCCCACGGGACCGCTCGGTGCCACGGGGCGGGTGGGCGAGGGCAGTTTCTTCACTCTCTCACACGTTCCACTCACAGGCCTGTGGATTTCCCTTTTCTCTCCGGACAAGGTTAAGCTGTGGAGGCCTCACACTTGTGTTCAAAAATCACTTATTTTCTCCGGGTTCCCACTGTAAGGCCCTGAGGAAACATGGCTCACTTTGTGGGCCTCATTTCCCAATCCGTCTGAGACCCGACCCCGGAGAGAGCTGGGCAGGAGCGCCTGCTCTGCCTTCCCTGCTCCCCGGCAGGGCCCGGTATGCACGGCTCGGTCCGGCCCGGCTCCCCCGGTCCGGGGGGCGGCGGAAAGCGGCAGCGGCAGACCCGGAGCCGCCGGGCCNTCCTTGAAGGCTGCGGGGGCCCGGGTGCGGTGCCGTTTGGGGCCACGGGGGACAGTCGGTTTCTGGTTACTCGTGGGGATTTCTCGAGAAAATTGCGTCAGTTTTCTTTTACGCGTTTCTTTCAAAGAACACTTAAGATGGGCCCTCGTAAGACGGCTGCTGTCAATGGCCAGATTGTTAAGATAAAATAGATCCCCACTCGTACCCACTGCTGCTGGGCCTGTGCGCTGGTGCCAGAAGGTTTCCCTTCTGCTGGACAGGTCTCCCGTCGGAAAAACTGCCCAGAATCGGTGTGGACTTCGTAAGGGGGAAGTCTTGGGATGCTGCCACTGCTGCAGTAGTCTCTCATGGAAGCAGTTTATTTCTCAGCTATTGAAAGTTCTTTCTCCGCTTTCCTGGGTACTAGTCAGAACACCCTTATTCAGGAGGTTGGGATAGAAAATCTTTGGGATCTTTTTTAGCCCCTTCCTCAGGGAGGGTGGGGCAAGAGGGGCAAAATACGGTGGTGTTTTGCTGTCTCCGTACAGCTTTTTTTTACTGTCAGAGTGCTATAAAAATACAGGTGTGCTGTATTCTAGACGCTATCGAGCCTTTTAAACAGTTTTTCCTGTTTTCAAAAGGTGTACATATCATTGACAATAAGGGTATGGAGGGAAATGTTCCCTTTTTCTTTTTGACTCTTCTCATGCAAATCTGTATAATTGCAGCCTCGCTTTATGTGGCAATTTGGCATAAATACGGTTTAAACAAGCATTCTTAATCTGGGTAAAATGGAGTATTTCATCAGTATCAGTAGTCTTAGTTAACTCAGCTGCAGGAATTTTTATTGCAGCTTTTGACTACAGCTTTCCAGTCTTCCTTTTTTAAGATGAGCAGGTAGGAAAAGCAGAGAATCAAACCCGAATTTTTTTCCTAGCTTTAGTTAAGTTGTTCTAATTCGGGCTGAAGCCATTTAACAGTTGGTTTCTAGACCTGTATATGTTCAAATTTCATGTGTTGGAAAATTGTTACTTGACTGTATTAGAAGTTCAGTGTTCAAAAATTATAATGTAGTAAATTCGTAGACAATTTTGGATTTTCTTTCTATAACGCACAGACCAGTTAAAGTGAGCTGTCATTATGGGGCATATTTTAAATAGCCTAACTTCTCTTTTCCTGTTCCCTTCTGAAAATGGATAATTGCAGCCATGGTCATTTCTTTTGAATTTTTTTTGTTATAAAAATTATTTCCTCATCTTAGTGAAAACAGAATTCCAGTATAATTTTTTTGTGTTGATTGATGTTTCTGCAATTCTTTTTCTCTAAAAGAAGGGAAGTTCCCTCAGATCATAAAATCTCCCACTTGACAAATGAAATGGGAGTGGGAAGGTGATATATTAAGATACAGATATTTAAAAATTAACATTTTACAACTGATTGTTTACTTGAAGTGAGAGATTTGTCAGCCCAACATCATCTGTTTGCAATTTTTGATGCTTCTGTAGTAGATAAACAGAGTAAGATACAAAACTGTATTAATTTAACTAAAGTAGATATTAAAAACCAATTTTGTAAGTTTATGTGTGTGTAAAAAAAAAAAAATATATATATATATGTAAGGAAACTCCTTACTCCATCATCATGCTGATGTTCATGAACTAAAACCCCATTGAACTAAAACACCTTAATTTCTATTACATGTCCCCATCTCCTTTCTCCAAATGTACACACAGATATTCAGGCTTGAGAAGAAACTCTAGGGTAGCTCAGTTTGAAGGAAAAATGAGAGAGGTGTCAGATTGTGTCTTCATGCAAATTTTATCCAGCATATTCAAACACCTAAAAAATGTCGGTGTCAGACCTTTCTGTTTTTTCCTGCCCAGATGTGGGATATTGCCTTGTCCAGGGCAGCTGAGGAGTGGTAGGTAGGGTGCTCTGCTTGCTTAACATCCCTGTGTGAAACTGAATACTCTCTCATGATTTCAGCTGCTCTTTTGAAGTGCAATGTTTCAAAATGTGTCTGAAGCAAAAAAGTTTATCGGCAAATCCCTTCAGCCAGCTCGACCTGTGCATCACCTGTCTTCTAAACAAAGTGAGTAGCATGGCTACGGTATAGGTCACTTGGCCAAAATTTTGGTTATGTTCAAGGAAATAACAAGGATATGTAAGGTGACTTGTTTGGTTTTTAAATGACTTTGTTTAAATGGCAGTGGTGAATAAATATCTTGCTCTGTATTGATCTTATTACATCATCTCTGTGACGAAATTTGAATTTGAACTTCATCAGGTTTAGGCAGAACTCTTTGGTGCTGTTGTTCTGGCTTGGCTTCAGAAAGCTGGATCAGGCTTCTCTGTTAAATTTGGATTTCTTGGGTTAGTTGACACCTGCTATTGAAAACATAAAATACACATAATTTAACAAATTGATTTTTAGGTCTTATCTTAAGTACAATATGCACTGCAGTGTTTTTATCTGACTTTCATACAAGTTCAAAACAAAATAAGCAAAGAAAAAAAAAATCATGCCTTCTAGAAATCATGGAATTACAACTGTTACTATGGTTAAGTTATAAATTTTTAGTGGCCAGAGAATCAAAAGCATGACTGAAGCTAAGAGTGATATTATAAATTTTTACTTTCTATGAAGTTATGGGAGAAGTAGAAAAGGAGTATTCTGGTGATCTAGAGCTTTTAGATTGTGAATAAATGCCCAAATAATCTCTTTGCAGTAAGGAATGTTCTTGTGGCAAGTTATCTGGAGTCTATTGAAATGATTTTTTCTTAATGTTTTATCTTGACCAGCACCAGCCATTGCATTGAACGTTCCGACTGACTTGGCCAGCAGCACTGAAGTATGTTTGCAGAGTAAGGTTAACTGGGTGAGTACTGAGTAAGTGGGAGATGATAAAGTTGATGGCTTGTGTTTGAGCGTGTTAGAAACTGAAGGTCAGCAGATCCGTTCTACTGCCAATGAAAAGCAAACTATTTCCAGCCAGGAGTGTCCTTGAATCTGAATGTTTTACACCAGCAGTGCCAGAACTGTTAAAAAGAATTATGATTTTCAGGAATGCCTTTCCCTGGTATTTGCATGCACTAGTAGCTGAAAAATGCAGCTTAGGAATTTAAGATTCTTATGAAACTCTGTGTGACATTTCTTTAGTCTTTATTGTGAATTTGAGACAGCTCTTTAAGCTTAAAGTGCATATACTCAATCTTTGGTTATTATGTGTAAATAATAACTACAATTTATTTGTTATTAGCATGTGCAAAAGTTCATTTGAGACAGCAGACTTCACAAAACTAGGTAATTAAACAGTTCCAGTGCATTCTGTACTTATGGCTCATTCTCTGTGCTGGACTGGATAATAAGTGAGCTCTAGCATTTGAAAATACAGAAGCACTATAGTGCTTTATTGCTGGAAATAATTGGTTTGGGGTATGATACAATGTGTCCTTTAAAGTTGAAACTGGTTGTAGCTGTGTGCTGCAAAATGAAGTTCAAAGTCTTCCTACAGGAATGTTTAATGTTTTGTAGTCTGAATTTGGTTTTCTGTTGCTTCTGATGTGAATGTTCTTCAGAGCATATTTATAGGAGGGGGTTTTTTGGTTAGAAATCGTGCCTGTTCCTTTCTTTGTTGTTTTTGTTGGATTTTTTTTTGTTTTAATTTTAGAAGAGTTTTAATAGTCCTGTAGTCCTTTCTTTTTGTATGAAGCTTCTGGAAGTTGCCTCTGACTTTAAAAAGAAATTAAAAAAAAAAAGTCAAGGTGTTGGGAGCCTATCCTTGATGACACATAGGGAAATTAACAGTTATACTTGTCTCTTTAGCAATAGTTATTGAGGAGAACAAACTCTTCCCTTTTAAATAAGCCTATGGTCAGCAGTGTTGTGGTACTCAGGTTCATCAGTATTTGGCCACATGTAGCTGCATATTGCACTTCTATGATGTTAGTGGAGCTGTATTTTTTTATTTCTTAAACATTTTCTTTGGTGTAGGATTTGGAAAAGGCTTTTTTTTTTACCTTTGATGATAAACTGTTTTATGGTAACCCCAAATACCATCTGAGTAGTGAGTGCCCTATGAACCTCTTCTTGATGGACAACACTGACCTGAAGTCTGGCAGAGTCGCTTCACAGAGTATTTTTCTAAACAGAAATACTCTGTATCTAGTTATGAAGATGTTGGGATCTCAATCTGGTGATAAAGAGTTGTGTATTATCACTCTTTAGTCAGTCTTGCTGAATGTTCTCTGTGTTTCAGAAAGCACCAGTACGAGAAATCTCTACATTATCATCCTTTTACTCTTAGCTTTTGATACTGTGAAATAATGTCCCCATTCCTAGAATATAAATATATATATCTACACAGACACATATTTCACTTGAATAACTTGGTTTTCAAAATTGTGTTTCACATACTTCAAATCTCACTTTTTAGCAAGACAGTAACAGTGCTCTGTATCTAAAA
>VYZS01089882.1:1542-13264 GCA_013400695.1 Neodrepanis coruscans | reverse complement strand
GCAAAATGAAGTTCAAAGTCTTCCTACAGGAATGTTTAATGTTTTGTAGTCTGAATTTGGTTTTCTGTTGCTTCTGATGTGAATGTTCTTCAGAGCATATTTATAGGAGGGGGTTTTTTGGTTAGAAATCGTGCCTGTTCCTTTCTTTGTTGTTTTTGTTGGATTTTTTTTTGTTTTAATTTTAGAAGAGTTTTAATAGTCCTGTAGTCCTTTCTTTTTGTATGAAGCTTCTGGAAGTTGCCTCTGACTTTAAAAAGAAATTAAAAAAAAAAAGTCAAGGTGTTGGGAGCCTATCCTTGATGACACATAGGGAAATTAACAGTTATACTTGTCTCTTTAGCAATAGTTATTGAGGAGAACAAACTCTTCCCTTTTAAATAAGCCTATGGTCAGCAGTGTTGTGGTACTCAGGTTCATCAGTATTTGGCCACATGTAGCTGCATATTGCACTTCTATGATGTTAGTGGAGCTGTATTTTTTTATTTCTTAAACATTTTCTTTGGTGTAGGATTTGGAAAAGGCTTTTTTTTTTACCTTTGATGATAAACTGTTTTATGGTAACCCCAAATACCATCTGAGTAGTGAGTGCCCTATGAACCTCTTCTTGATGGACAACACTGACCTGAAGTCTGGCAGAGTCGCTTCACAGAGTATTTTTCTAAACAGAAATACTCTGTATCTAGTTATGAAGATGTTGGGATCTCAATCTGGTGATAAAGAGTTGTGTATTATCACTCTTTAGTCAGTCTTGCTGAATGTTCTCTGTGTTTCAGAAAGCACCAGTACGAGAAATCTCTACATTATCATCCTTTTACTCTTAGCTTTTGATACTGTGAAATAATGTCCCCATTCCTAGAATATAAATATATATATCTACACAGACACATATTTCACTTGAATAACTTGGTTTTCAAAATTGTGTTTCACATACTTCAAATCTCACTTTTTAGCAAGACAGTAACAGTGCTCTGTATCTAAAATCATAACACTATGTGCCCTCATCCCCTTTTCTTCCTATCAGATGAAGATCAGATTAGGATACAGCAAATGCAGGTTACTCTTTGAAAGTATGGTGAACAGTGGAGATTTTAAAAAGCAAATCAGATTGTATTTGCCACAAACTTACAAATAGATTTTTAAGAATAAAACAGGCTTTAGAAATAAACAAGCCAAAAAAAGCCAGCTCTGAGAAACCGGCTTATTAAAGCAGTGAAAGAACTGAAGAAGAATCTGGTAACTGAATTCTCCAAACTTCTTTACTCTGTGATATTTAGTATGCACACTTAAAGCTACTTACACTTCTGCCAGAAAAAAAGAATTGTCCTAATGGCACATCAAGGGTGCTGATCAGTATTGGATTCAACTCTGAATATAAAGAACAGTGAATTAAAGAATTAAAGCTACTACTGTTTGAGAAACTTGCAGTTTGAAACTTCCAGTCTTAGAGGAAGTGGAGAAGTGCTCATGAGAGATAGTGCTTGTATGTGAGATATTAGCCTTGGTTCTAGAGAATTCCCACCATACTGGTGTCCAGGGTGAAAATGCCTTAGTGTTCACTGTGCTCTAACTGGGTAATCTGAACCAAAGAATAATTTTTATTCCTTCACGGTGTGCAAAGAACTTTCAGAAGATCTGGAGAGCATTGAGTCCACTATGTTGTCTTGGTCTGATGTAAAGGGAGAAACTTAAAATGCCTCCATTAGTAGGTAATGGCTTTAATTTACTATTTCTTAACTACCATTTAAAAAATTGTGTTGAGCTTCAGAAATATATGCCCTATAGATGGATTTCAAATAGGAAGATACACGATAGTATTGTCAGTAGTGATCCTCAGACAGTGAGTTTTGGACTGAAAACCAAACATAGTAGAGTTCTTGATATTATAGAGCAGTTGGCAAGATGATATGATGGGACATGGTGCAGGAAGAAATTTAAAAATAATGTGGTGATATTGGCACATTGCTGTAAATTGTGCTTTGTTGTGTTTGTCTTTTTCTTTTTTCTTACGGATTTAAGAATGTGTTAAGTCTTTGTTTATTCTTTCTTGGAAAGAGCCCTTGAATTGCTAAGGCTTGTGAAGACTAGTTGAACATCTCAAAATAGTTGGAATTAGCAGTATGGCTCCCTGTTAACTTCATTCTCTGAAATCCCTCGATTTTTCAGAATTTTTTTCCCCAGAACTTTTAGTTTAGAAGTTTAACTTTAGTATAGTTTAGGCAAATGGGAAAAAGAGAATTAAATTCTGACCACAAGAGAATGGCAGTGTGAGCAGGGTGAATAAAACAAATATTTTGCCATTTCACAGTTTGCAGTCTTAGCACACCATGACAGCTGGTGGTGCAGTTACAGTACAAAGTGTTAACTGCTGTCTCTGTGAAGAAAATAGGATCTCTTCTGCTTTTGACAAATGCTTCCCAAAATTCTTAGTTCTTGCCCCCTTCCCGTCTGTCTCAAAATGATGTTAAAATTCCTCAGCCAAACCTGTGCAGCCTTTCCAGAGATAAGACAAGCTGTTGAGGATAAACTGCTTTCATACTTTGCAAAACACTCTCTTCAAGGTTTTTGCAGCTGTAAAGTTTTCAGCATTATACTGTAGATATTGGATCTTGATGCTTATGAAACGTTTTTGCTAATTGAGAGAATCCAAGTCCATCCTTTGGTCTTGAGGAAAATCCTTCTTGCTTTTATTATTCCACAGTGTAGCAGCTTCTGGCTGCATTCTGAGTGAGATAGTAGAAAAAGAGGAGGTAATTATGTCCTTTTTAAAAACTAGTGATAACTGTAAAATTCTGTGTAAAAAATGGCTCTCAAATGTGTTTACCTGTATTGCTTTGTTGAACTATTCCTTTTTTGTATGTCATCAAGAGTAACAAACATTCTACAGGCTCAAACTGTGCTACAACTGTTATTTTTAAGTAAGAAACTATAAAACATACATCCTTATTTTAATATGCTTAAAGGAGATAAGCTTCATAACTTTTCTTCTTATTTTAGGCATCTGAAATGCCTGAAGTGAAGATCTTAACTCAAACTGTGATGCTCTGTCAACCAAAACAACATGAATCAGAAGCAAAAAAAGGTAAAATATGGCATGGGGAGCTGTGTCAAGATTGTATTTTCTGGATGGAAGACACTTGGACTTTGAAGTGATGTGGCCTGCATTTTATTTTTTCTGATTAGCTGGTGCACTGTTAGTTTAGCTCCCTTCTGTACCACAATTGGAGCATAATATAAACCCTTTCTGGTTTTCACGTAACACTCTAGAGAAAGTGTAAAATTTGACCATAGCTGAGGTGGGAAACTTCCATTGGTAGACTTGCTTGTATTTAAGGGTGTAACTGTCTTTAAAAAAAACCCAACCCTAACAAAACAAACAAACAAACAAAGGCAAGAATAAAACAGATCCCAAGCATAAAAAAACCCCCAACTTCACAAGAAATCTTGGTTTTGTGTAAATTGCTTGTGTGTGTAGAAGTACAGATTTGAGTTGCATCCTTTAGCCTGTTACAGGGGTCAGTCGTGGCATACAGACTATTGAATGTAATCAATGTAAGAACTCAGTATTTTGGCTTACTTGTCCCACTCTTAATACAGTGATTCTGAAATACTAATATTTGTATCACTAGAAATGAATTAATTTCTCTAATGATTAGTCCTTCACAGTTTATTCTGTTGTGTCAGTACTGTCCTTAAGGTTTGCATCTCATGCTGTTCTCNATTTTAATATGCTTAAAGGAGATAAGCTTCATAACTTTTCTTCTTATTTTAGGCATCTGAAATGCCTGAAGTGAAGATCTTAACTCAAACTGTGATGCTCTGTCAACCAAAACAACATGAATCAGAAGCAAAAAAAGGTAAAATATGGCATGGGGAGCTGTGTCAAGATTGTATTTTCTGGATGGAAGACACTTGGACTTTGAAGTGATGTGGCCTGCATTTTATTTTTTCTGATTAGCTGGTGCACTGTTAGTTTAGCTCCCTTCTGTACCACAATTGGAGCATAATATAAACCCTTTCTGGTTTTCACGTAACACTCTAGAGAAAGTGTAAAATTTGACCATAGCTGAGGTGGGAAACTTCCATTGGTAGACTTGCTTGTATTTAAGGGTGTAACTGTCTTTAAAAAAAACCCAACCCTAACAAAACAAACAAACAAACAAAGGCAAGAATAAAACAGATCCCAAGCATAAAAAAACCCCCAACTTCACAAGAAATCTTGGTTTTGTGTAAATTGCTTGTGTGTGTAGAAGTACAGATTTGAGTTGCATCCTTTAGCCTGTTACAGGGGTCAGTCGTGGCATACAGACTATTGAATGTAATCAATGTAAGAACTCAGTATTTTGGCTTACTTGTCCCACTCTTAATACAGTGATTCTGAAATACTAATATTTGTATCACTAGAAATGAATTAATTTCTCTAATGATTAGTCCTTCACAGTTTATTCTGTTGTGTCAGTACTGTCCTTAAGGTTTGCATCTCATGCTGTTCTCTCTGTATTGCCCATCACTCAGTACTCATAGAACATTGACAGTAGCCAAAATTTTACTCTTTTTTTTTCATTAAGGGATAATCTCAGATTTCAAATGAATTCTCACAGTACTTCTTCGCTCTTCTTCCTTCCTAATTCTTCATTCTTAAATGTGTCACAGGAACTGCATCTGTGATCCAGGTTAGGTCAGCAGTTCATTGAGACAATTTCTTTTGTTTGTGTCTTCCTGTAATCAGGCATCCTAGGTCTCCATTTATAATCTCTAATCCCTAAGTACCCTCTGAAGACTTCATGTGTTCTGTTGCTCTTCGTACTCAAGAATTGAAAGAATTTTGTGAAGTTTTATTGAGCCTTTCTTGTTTTTTTCAGTCTGAGGTTACCATCTCTCAGGTTCTTGAGCAGTAATTCTACCTGTCATGAAAGTAAGTCCATGTATTCCCTTTCAAACTCAGGTTCATTTCTGCTATTCTTGATAGTGATATATAGAGTAGAGTTCTATTCTTTGGATCTAGTTGGATGTCAGACTTGTCAAGTTCTGTCTGTTTGGGGGTGACTTTCTGATCCCTTTCTCATCTAGTCTGCTTGTGATCATAGAGACTATTGTCTTCTACAAGATCTTAAATGGCTTTTCATAAGATCCTGGTTCTCTTGTATAAAAGCCATCACTTGGGATCTTTTTCAGTGGTTAATTGTTCTGTGACACCTCCTTTGAGTCTACTCCACAATTCTTCACAATATCAACTTTTTCTCACACTTGTTTTCAAAGGGCTTTTGTTTGTTTCCTGATTGTTGTAATTCTTTCCCTCAGAGTAACACAATTTTAGAGGTCCTGCTGTTCAACTACTGCTTCTTTTTTTTTTGACTTGCACTGTAGAATTTCTTCTGGAACTTCTTTTATCCTCAGCTGTACTTTAAGTTCTAGATAATAATTTCCATTTGATATCTATTCAGTGGTACTATGCCTTCATTTATCTTTCTCTTCAGTTCTGAAGTGAGACATGAGGTTCCCATGGCCCACTTGAGCTTTTCCAGTTCCCTCAGGATGGCATCCTGCCCTTCAGGTGTGTCAACCACACCACTCAGCTTGGTGTCATCTGCAAATTTGCTGAAGGGTGCATGTGATCCCACTGTCTGTCTTTGATAAAGATAGTTGTAGTGGTTTAATCCTGGCTGGATGCCAAGAACCCACTAAAGCTGTTCTCTCACTCCCCTCTGCAAATGGGCAGAGGAGAGAAAATATAACGAAGGGTTTCATGAGTTGAGATAAGGACCATAAGAGGTCCCTTACTGATCACTGTCACAGGCAAAACAGACTCACAAGTGGGGATATTAATTGAATTGATTACTTACAGGATCAGAGCTTAAGAATGAGAATCAAAATAAATCTTAGAGACACCTTGCCCATGCCCACTCCTTCCAAGTTCTACCTCCTTCCCCACAGTGGTGCAGAGAGATGGGGGTGGGGGTTACAGTCAGTTGTTGTCTCTGCCACGGCTCAGAGAGATGAGTCCTTCCCCTGCTTCCCATGGGGTCGCTCCCATGGGAGAAACTTCTCCAGCGTGAGTCCATCCCATGGGCAACAGCTCTTCACACACTGCTGCCACATGGGTCACTTTTCCACAGGGTGCAGTCCTTCAGGCACAGGCTGCTCCAGCATGGGTCCCCCACAGGCCACAAGTCCTACCAGGAATCCTGCTCCAGCATGGGCTCCTCTCCCAATGGATCAGCAGGTCCCTGCCAGGACCCTGCTCCAACATGGGCCTCTCACAGGGTCACTGCTTCCTTCAGGCATCCACTTACTCCAGCATGGGCTCCTCCATGGGCTGCAGGCGAATCTCTGCTCCCCTGTGGTCCCATGGGCTCCAGGGGCACAGCTGCTCCACCGTGGTCCTCACCTCAGGCTGCAGGGGAACCTCAGCTCCAGTGCATGGAGCACTTCCTGTCCCTCCTTCTCCACTGACCTTGGTGTCTGCATTGTTGTTCACATGTTCTCACTCTGCTTTTCTCTGATGGCCATCTTCATCTACGCTCCCAACTTATTTTGCCTCTCTTCTTAAATATCTCTCTTCAAAGAGGTGTTAGTATCACTCCTGATGGGCCTGGCCTTGGCCAGCGGAGGGTCCAGCCTGGAGCCAGCTGGCATTGGCTCTGCTAGAAAAGGGGGAAGCTTCCAGCAGCTTTTCAAAGAAGCCTCCCGTACAGCACCCCCCACCCCCGGCTACCAAAATCTGGCCACAGAAAACCCAATACAACAGTGAACACTCCTGGTCCAAATATGAAACCCCGAGCAATTTGGGTTCATTGACTCATTTCCATCTAGACATTGAACTGTTGACCACTGTTCTTTGCATCATAGAATGGTTTTGATTGTAAAGGACCTTAAAGATCATCTGGTTTCTACTCCATTCCGTGGGTAGGGACACCTTCCACTAGACCAGGTTACTTAAAGCCCCATTAACCTAACCTTAAACACTCCCAGGGATGGCCCATAATTCCTAAAGGAATAAACTTCTTTGTCACCAAGGTCAGAGATAAAGAACTTAGTCCCTTAGTTCTTTGCCTAATTTCTTTTCTCTTTCTGCTCTTCTTTGGAAATATCAGCTTAAAATGCAGTCATGGTCAGACATATTGTATCCAATGCTGTGCTAGGGTAGAGATAGTGCTGCAAACTTGAATGATAAGCTGCACGTTCTGAGCAAAGCCCCTGACTTTTGTTGAGTCAACGTAAAACCCTCAAAACTATTTCATTTGTATTAATCTGTTTGCCAGTTTACATGCAGCAGATCTCATTATTACTTTTAGATGTTGAAAGACACCCAACTTAAAAGCTCCAAGAAAAGAGACACTCTTGTTTCTGTTACTTCTCCCTTAGAAAGATGTGCTGCTTTGGTGTGAGTTATAAACAAGTTTTTCGAGGATTTCAAGACCCGTTTGTGGTGTTTCTGTTAATTAGAACAAGATACAGGAAGTGTGTCTATAATGTAAGGTTGGATTCACCTTTTTTTTCCTCTTTTGTGTTAATCTACTGTGTCAGTTGATACAGTTGAATTGAAATGCCCTGTAATTCGCTACAAATTGTCCTGATGCAAGGTTAGACTGACATTATTCATGGTTTTGATACTGATTTTTATATTCCACTTGCAGCATTTCTACCCTTCTATAAGTAATCAAGTAATTTTTCTGAATTCCCAATCTTAATCCCTTAAGCAATCACGTTGAATTTAGTGATTCTGTATATTCACAGAGAGGATCCAATACAGCAGAGATTTCCTTTTGAAGCTTTCAAGCGTTTCTCTCTCTCAGAAGAAGCCAGAGTTTCTTCCTGATCATCCAATTGTACTTGAAAAGCCAGTAAGTGAATTTTTTTTTAATTAAGTGAAGTTATAAAAACATTCATGGAGGTTTTGACAACCCATTTGACAGGAAACATTGGTAAAACCTTCAAAAGACAGATTGTGCAATTCAGCTCTGTTACTTTTGTATGTAACTTCCCCAGTTGGTATTTGACATCTTACTGTGGTAAGGGTAAAGGGACAGGGTTTTTTCTTTGTTTTCAGGAAAAAGATCAGGTATGTTTGTATGTGTTCAAAATAAAAGACAACAATCTTGATAAATTTCCAGCTTGGTGAAAGTCGGAAACCAGGGTTTAAGTTGTCCAAGTATTAGTCCACTACAAAACTATTAATGAGCTTAAAGCAGTTTGTGTTATTATCTCATATCTGTGTTTTTGAGGAGAAATTAATAGAAATGAATGATGAATCTGAGGGATTTCCAGGCATACTAGCTTAACCTTTGTGATGAAATAATACTCAAATATTTTGTACTCTAGGAGAAAAAAAAAATGGTTTGCATTCCACACACCAAGTGTGGGAAAATCTTCAGTGTAAACATTATCATGTCAAATTAGGCTACATACTAGGCTGCTTTTGAGGCCACTGGGTTGTAAGTCTGCTAGAAATAGAATTCTTATTATGGAGAAGTATGTCCAGATAATTACTGTGTTAGCCACACTTGGAGGCATTTTTAAACTTTTAAAATTTCTATCCTTTGAAGAAACAAGGCTAAACTAATATACGACCATAACTGGCTTTCCCTAACATAACTTTTCATGTTTTTCTATTTGTCCTCAAGATGAAAGCTTTATTTGTTTGAAAACCTGCCTCCAGATAGAGATGTTTCAGCTCTTTAATTTCCTTACTCCTCCCTGACCCTGTCACTTGAGTTTCTAAGAGGGGCAAATTTCAGTAAGATACATGCTTTCATATGGTTATGTTTATAGGAAAAAGGAGGACCCCCAACAGAAATTAAATCATTGAACAAATGAACTGTAAAACTGCTCATGACATGACCAAACGGCAAATAATTGGTTAGAGGGAAAGAAGGATAATAAAAACCAGTACAAGCCAAAATGGATTGCATGTGTTTTGAGAGTTTGTTTTGGGGCTAGAAGATGTGTGCCTGTAGGATGATGTCATAATTGTATCCAGTTCTGTGTATATAGTTTTGTCTTTAGAAATAAGGGTATCTCATTGTTTGTGAGGCCTGCTCTTAAAGTCTGCCCTCTGCTTTGTGTTAGTCATGTTTGTAAGCCCCCACCTGCATATGCTAATTTGTCATACAGATACAAAAGCAGTGAGTTTTTTCATTCTATTCATCTTCAAAAGGAGGTGGGTGAATTACAAACTGTCATTAGTCAGGATGTTGTGTTAGAGTAACATGAAGTGTATTACTTAGCCATGTTAATGGTGTCTTAAGCACACAGTATGGGTGTGTGTGGAGGATGCTAAAGGAAAACAGTCTTGTTCTCATTAAAAGAAAGCAAAAGCTGGTGAATTTGCTGTGTGATCTTGAGAAGTGTTGAAAAGTATACTGCTCTCATTAATATATCAAGGTGATGCTGGGTTGCCAGTCATGCTTCAGAATGTAGTTCTGCCTCTGAAGTATGAAACTTGGGTGGTGATAGTCTGTTTTTTTCTTTTTTTTCCTGAATTGACTAGAATAAATATTTTGCTTTAAATATAGGATGAAACTGGTGTATTCTAGTGTTGAATTCTACTGTAGACATTGAATTTTTAGGAATTTGGGTGTTTGTTTGGAAGCACTTTGAATGGGGACCACCTTAAGAGCTATTTTGCATGCCTCTGGATATATTTGCTTGCATTTCGCTAAGCAATTTCCTTGTTGGGAAGGAACACAAAAAAATTACCATTGCTTCCAAAAACATGGTAAGTAAGGTCTCAGTTAAAGTATGTGAACCTTGTTAGAAATTCTGTTGCTATGTATTTATTGGACTAGGGTTAGGGATCATCCCATGTCATCCATTTTTCTGTACACAAACCAGGGAGATTGATGAGATGCGTGTGTAAATACGCAGGACAATGCCTGAAAGTGGCCGAAGGTGGCTTCCAGATAAATTTCTAATGACAGACAGTCCTACAATATGTCAATGAGATTGTATTTTAGAGCAGGTGGTTGTCAACAGTTTGCCAGTGAATTGAGTATTCAGGCAGTTCATGCCTATCTTAAGACTTCCCTGGTTTAGAATTTTTGAAGTCACTGCTGAAGTATATGCCCATTTATGACTGAAAGTTGTATTTTCAGATGAAGAAAACTTCCTAGAGTGACTTGTACAAGAGAGATGCTGTGATACAGCTGGTGGACTGTGGACTGCATTTTTCCCAAAGGACACTGGTGTTTTTTTGAGATGTAGAGATCAGTGCTACCTATACATAGCTCAGTATTTGAACAGATGTTACTGGCTTCTAGGAAAATTTTAGATTAAGACTCTATGAGCTGTTTGCCATAATAAAAAAAATACAAAATTGTTAAATATACATGGAGTAGAAAAGAGTTGTAAGCAGACCCAAATGAAAACTTTGTTTAAATGCACCCTTATGCCTGAAGTAATTTGAGGGTTGGTTTGTCTTACAGGTAAATAATAAACCTTTTCTTGACATATGCAAGAAGTGACATGTTTGGAAGATCAGAAATCCATCAATGAAGGAACTACATATGATGTAGGTCTTTCAAATTTTAAAGGTATTTTGGTGCCTGCAGATGGAAATAGGACCCTGTGAAACTTCAGAAAATGCCTGTTTCTTCCTGTAATTGCCCAAATGCTTTAAGAGGCAAACTTTGAATTTGTAATGCCCGAGATGGTAATATGACTACAGTGAAAATAAATAATTTTACATATTGCTGTGGCAAAATGTTGTCCTTGAATTGTTTGTGTTATGTAGCCATATATTTTGTCTGACCATAAATTCTACAGCAGTACTTGACCAGACCTTTTTGCTTGCCCCCAACTCCCTTCCTGAAAAGTAATGATGGAACAACAAATACTGGCTGTGTCGTATCTCTGATGTCTTAGTGTGCGTACTCCACTAGTTTATTTTTTCTTTTTTCTTGACAAAACTTCACTTGCTTTCTTCTTAATTTGAAATCTTCATCTTGACACAAAATATTCCTTAATATTTTGTGGGTATACATACCTTCCTTCAGGGTATGAAGTCTTCTGTTACTAATAGTTCCACTAAAATGAGAAAACTTCTTTTATCATGGATCAGGAGACTTGCCTATGCACCATGTTTCTTAAAGTTCTTCGTAAATAATAGTTCACTCTTCTTGATATTGAAAAGTAAAAGTTATGGGCAAAACTGAGGAACAAGACATTTTAATCACATATCTNATTCATCAAAGTATTTGGTTATTAGTAAATACAGAAAAGAGAATAATTGTTACAAGGACATATGATCTAGTAGAACTTCTTTGACCCCTCCAGCACCTAATTGACATGAAGTTCTAAAGCAGGTTATTTTAGGAATAGGGTTTTTTTTTTTATGGTGAAAAGGAAAAATGTCACAAACCTCAGTATAGTGTGTAATTTTTCACTTAAGGATTTATCCTGCAGCTTATGTCACCTGTTACTGTATTTCCTTTGTTGGTAGGTCAGTAATGACTAGATGTCACTAGACTGAAATCTTGGCATAGGAAAAACAGCAGCCAGTTGTTCAGGAGTATGAGNGAAAGCATTGTTCGATTGACAGGCATTAATAATAGGTATTTTTAATGAATATAATTAACTTCAAAACCTGTATTCAGACCTACAGTAACATCAGTTGGGTGCTGAAGGCACTTTAACCTCTGTCACAAATGATAAAGCTAAATAAGAATGTGCTGAATGGCAATTGCAGTAGTGCAGACACCTTTCAGTTGCAAATAAGTATTTTTAT
>VYZS01089880.1:0-14989 GCA_013400695.1 Neodrepanis coruscans | reverse complement strand
ACTAAACCATGTCCCTCAGTGCCACATCTACATGTACAAATATTACTGCCTTTGGGGATTAAAGAAGGACAAAGGTGTTAAAAACTCTTTACATTGTATATGCAACAACTGATTGCATCCTCTACAAGATTAAGATGCACCTTGAATCTCTGGCCATTAGATAATTTCTAAAAGCTCATCTAAATTTACTTTTGTCTTCCAGTTTTCCCTCAACAAAAACCATGGAAGACAGGACCAAAAAGAAAATACTGCATTTGCATATGTTCCTTATTTAAAAAAAAAAAAAATTACTGAAGACACTATTTTATGGCAAATAATAATAGGTGATGGGAGCAATTCAGGTTAGAAAACAGACCTGAATGTTCTGGTGCTTCAAGTGGGTGTGGCAGGTTGTGCCCTGGGTTGGTGGCCATGGAGGTGTCAGGGCACAGGTTGGACTTGGTGATCTTGGAGGTCTTTCCCAGTCTTAGTGATTCTATCACTTTCTGAGTCTGCTAAATTTTTTTTTTTCAACATTTTTGGCTACTCTCCTTCTTTGTGACACCCAATGATATATATTCTCTCCCTGCTGTTGGCCTAAAAGTTGTCAGATTTAAACATCGAGAAGAAAATTTAATTCTCCTGAAACTGAACAAGAAATGGAATTCTTTAACCTCAGAGCTTTTTTGGTCTCTTTTTTAGACATCTTTTGTCATGTTTTAGAGGAATGATTGCACAGCTAAAGCAAGAAAATGAGCTTTTTCAATTAGTTATCAGTTATACAGCACTTACACCAAGTAGATTAACAGAGAATGTAGGATAATTAAGTGTTCTTCATGTCAATTGTTCCTAAATAATTTTTTACATGTTAGGGATACAAACATCTACTTAAAAAGGCAATGTGCCCTTTCAACCTGAATAAATGTGTTTATTCTGGCTGCTACCAGGAAACTCTTGGCCTCCAATAGTTTATTTAACCTTTTCTCCCTAAATATAAAGTTAGCAGAGCAAAGAGACAAAGACATAGTAGACATAATTTCCCTCTTGGGGGAATTGAAAACCACCTTTCCACTGTTTAAATACAGAGGCAGTGACACTCTTCCCAATATTTCCAAGCACTGCCTTGATATTTATACCCACAGTCCCTCAGCTGGAACCACCTTCTCTTGGTTTCCCAGTGGGTCATGGTCTAAGGCTGGACTAGGCCAAAAGCTGGACTTTTCAAACCTTAATAATTCTATCATTCTAAAGCAATATCATAGTAAAAAAAAAATAAAAAATAAGAAAGGTCTCAATCTCAGTCTGCCCGTAAGTTCCTCTGTTGCTGAGGAGAGGAACCAGACATTACATTATTCCTTCCCTATGTTGCTTAATAGCAAAATGAGTTCCCAAAAAATAACATTTCTTCCTTCTCCAAATCTGTGCCACCAATATGGTTCTGGCGGTACTTGTACCAGCAATGGCAAAACCCTAAAATGTCCCTGCCTGCACCGTGGCAGTGTTGGTTCCATTTCCAGCTCCATACTGCTCCAGCCTTAGTTAAGGCTGAACAGCAGCACTTGCAGCAGTTACAATTCCAGGGAGTTGTGCCACAGCACCTCTTCCACAACTTGAGCCAAAGATTTAGAATTACAGAATATCCTGAAATTCCTAAAGAAACTGTACCAGGAAGAAATAGCCCACAGCAGGAGCAAATCATTTGCAGGACTAGCAGAGGTGGAACAGAGCACCTTTGAAATCTCTGGGTAAGATCTGTCTCAAAGAACTCTGATCAATACATTTAAGAGAGCACTGTGTTGTATCTGCAGAGAAACTTTGTTCTGGCTTTTGGGAGGTCTTGTAAATGTTCATCTCACTACACTTTGGTAATCAAGCTCTGAAGTTGCAAGCACACTTTTTCACCAGGCATGTCAAGGTTCCCTTGTGTGGTTGGGAGGCATTTCTTATGAACAATTTTTAATTAGAGAAAGTTCAATAATTAATTTAGTGAGAGCTACCTGGATTATTTCAGTGTCCTTAGAGGGACTATGAGATCATTAATTCTCTGTAACTTTCTTCTGCATATTTACTCTGAAAGGAAAACAGTGTTCTCTATAACAAATTTCAGATAGAAGGGAAATGATCCCCTTTCCTGTCCATTGTGAAGGTTGAATATGTAGAAACATATGGCTTTCACTGTAATTTTTGTGGTACAGTTTGATATTAAAAATATGTTTGGTTAGCCAATGTAGAAATTGTGAAAGGCTGGAATAAATTCTATGGGAGGGCTGTGGAGGTTCAGTCACTGAAGTTCTGGGAGAAGAAAGTAGATCCTCATCTGCCAGCAATTGCATTTGGACAGTGAGTGCTGGAAGAAAATGGACTGAAGGGTGTTCCAGCAGCCCCATTTTCCGTGGCTCTGGATGTGCCAGTCATTATGACTTTGTACAATGCACAAAAATGTACAAGCAAGGGGATAAATCTTTACAGACGAGATACAATGAGCCAAAAAATAATTGTTTATTGCTTGGTTTCATTCGAATAGTGACGAGCCTTGTTTGCAAAGGCAGGCTCAGAGGGACACTTAATGCATATTCGGGGGCACATTTTGGCTTAAGCCTCACCTCTCACAGGACAGAAATCTCAATAATTTATTTCTGGGGAGTGAGGGCACATTGCACTACTTGTGGTTTAATGCGGTATGAGGTACAGAGCAGCTTTAGACCTTTTGAATGATTTGAACTGCATTTGAACTTTGAAACCATCAAATCTTTCTTTCTGACGACAGGATTTTGTATCCTTTGTACTTATCTGTCAGTAGTTTTGTTCCACAGTGCATTTGCACGTGTATGATGAGATCTGATGAGAGTTTCTGTTCTCAATAAAGTAGAGACAGCTTAGAAGATTATTGGATCTTGGAGGACTGAAGTAACTGAGATTTTTAAGTACTGTACTGTCCTGGTTTTATGCTTTTTAATGTTCCCCTGTTTTTCATCCAGCTCTGTTGAAACAGTTCATTCGTTTGGGGTTTAGGGCGTTATTTTTGCTTTGGTTATTGTTAAAATTTATTGACCTTCCCTCTTGGAGCAGTGATAATGTTGTTATTTGTGAGAGTTAGAATTTATAAGCTGTTCGGGAGGAAACATTTATTGCCTTCTAGGCTGCAAACTACAGTGGAGCTACAGCATAACTGAGTTTTCTACTAGTGCTTATGGCCAGATTTTGGTACCACTGGCAGCATCATAAATGTGAGGAAACACTGCTGGTCTGATGTAGAGTCTGAGTGTGAAGCTGTTTGGAGTCTGAGCTGAATTCCAGCCCAGGTTGTACAGACAGGGAACACACAGACCATTCTCTTTTTCATCACTGGATTTCAAAACTTAATAACGTGAGTTTCAGATACCAATTGATTGATTTCCTTTCCAAATCTTCCATGTCCTGCAGGTGCTTTCAGTTAATTATTCATGAGATGCTTCCACCAGCTGCATATAAAAAAGAGACAAAAGAAATCTGTGTCCTGTGAAGACAGAGAGGAGCAGTTGCTGAGTGACTGTTTAACATACTAGAAATTTCCAGCTAGCTGTAATAAAGCTGATGTCTTCCTTTATTAATTGTTTAGTTCTTTTCCTGATCATTTGTTGGCTCAGGATTATGTCTCACCCTAATTAACAGGTATAGCAAAAGTAAAATTATCTAGGTATAATCATATTGCCACTCCCCAAATCGTTTTTCTTAAATATATTTTATTTGCTACATTTTGCTAAGATAAAATAAGAAAAATCTATAAGACTATCTCAGAATTGCACAAAACTCTCAATCGGGGCCATATTTTTTTCTATATTCAAATACTGTTCTTTACTTTGAAGTAAATATCTGAGCTTGCCCCTAACCCTACTCAGATTTCTGTTAGGATAAGTCTGAGCTGGAGCACTTCATGTCCAGAACTCATAAAAGATTTCAGAATGTTCACAGATGTCAATGCCTTGAAGTTGGCAGTCATTGCACAGAGCCTTAGAAAAGCCTAAGAAAAGCATCTGCAAAGTTCAACAGATTGTTAAAAAATAGACAAAAACAGACAAAAACCCTCCCCTGTCCAAAAACAGTTTTCCTGAACTGCTACTTGTTACTTGTATAAGTCTCTCTCTACTCACAAGTATGTCACCACTTAAAAATACAGTTAATTACTTCATTGCTTCTGGCAGAGCCCCTGAGATGGTCAGTTTGAAAATGTGAAGGCCCAGAGCTGCTCTAGAAGAACATGGTCTTGAAAGGAACCCTTGGTCTAGGATCTGGTCCTTCATAAAGGTTCTGTGCCTCTGGAAATGCAAAACAATCCTCAGCAAATGTCTGTGTGTTCTGCAGCAAACCCCACCCGTCACTGATACACTGGGCCCTGCTCCAAACAGCTTCAGAAGGGAAATTAAGTAAGAATATTCTGTATACATACTCTTACGATTTCAAATGTGGGATTCTGGTACCTTCTGAATGTTTTGGGTTTTTTGGTTTTTTTTCATATCATACCAAATAACTTCCCTGCTTTTGTTCCTTTTTTAAAAAAATATAATTAGCTGAGAAAACCCATTTTGCACTGTTTGTACTTACTTCAGGCCCTGAGTAATAAGAGCCTGAGACTCTAAGGGATGCCTGGAGCACTGAAACCATTTGTGACTTCTCCAGAAATGCACAGGGCCTCCAAAATGAACTGTTACTATTTTGAGAAGCCCACCCGTTTCTAATGTTAATGGATGGCTTTCCTTATGAATCAATATGAAATTGCAGAGAAGTTCTTCCATTCCACATCCATTTGCCTTTGCTTTTTGGTGACTTTACAAGGAGCTGCATTGAGCTCCTGACAGCCCAGGAACCAAATCCCCCAGTGGCCATCTCTGGGTGCTCCTGCAGGCAGCCTGGATGTGGATTTTGCTGGGACAAGGTGCTGTGCTGGAACAACAGGGCCCTGTTTTGCTACTCAGCCTTTCATTTGAACTCCTACAGCTGTTTTGTTACTGAACAATGGCAGAAGTGATGGGGAGCTCTCCCGCTGCCCAGCCTGGCAGGAGAGCAGAGACTCAAATGTGTTTAACAGTACAGAAAAAAAAGAGTTGATCAGATTCTTTCTTAGCTGTTGGCAATTGGGAGCCCTGTATTGACAAAACCACAATCAAGCACCAGGCAAACAATCACTGCATCCCTGTGCTCCCAACGGGAGAAATCAGTGAGTAATGGCAGTGCTGTCAGCAGGGCTGGCAGGAGCTCCAGCCCTTTGTGTGCAGCCACATTCCAGCGGCTGGAGGCCTGGAACAGCAGAGGGAGAGAGGCAGCAACTGCCTCTGCCTGTGTTTGGAGAAAAGAGAACCAGTCTGGGCACCTGCTGCATTGGCACAGGGTGCCCAGAGAATCTGTGGATTCCCCACCCCTGGAAGTGTCCAAGGGAAGGTTGGAGCCACCTGGGACAATGGGAGGTGTCCCTGCCCATGGCAGGGGTGGCACTGGATGGGCTTTGAGGTCCCTTCCAACCCAAACCAGTCTGGGGTTCTGGGGATTCCAAGTAAGATGCTCATTCTCCCCGAGGCCATGACAGAGCTCATGGGGACCAGACTCTTGCAGACACCATCAGGAACTTGGACTTGTCCAACAGTTTTCAACAACCTTCCCTCTCTCCAATGGATTTGATGCTACAGGGCCACTCCAAATTCTCCAGCATTTGAGAGATCAGCTGGAGAGCTGCAATACCATGAACCCACCAAGCCCCAGGGCCAGGGATTACTTTTAGGCTGAATTTGCAGCAAATTTTTGTGTTCCTGGGGACAGTGCAGGCCCAGTATCTCTCTTTGCTTTTCTGCCTGGTTTCAAAAGGTAATAAAGAGGGACTGCACTTTTCTCTGCTCTTTCCCAGAATCAAACTGGCTTAGGGCATTGCTTCTCTTACCCAATTCCTCCTGCAGGTGTTTAATCCAAATTAGAGAGGCAACATTTTTCTCCTCCTATTTAAATAGCACAAAATGGGTCCATTACATACCCCTGTGGGCTTCCTGGAAATGAAGCAGACATTAATTCTGAAAGATTAATTGAAACAGTACCTCTGGCACCATTACAGGTACTTCAGCTCTCTATTGATTCGAGTTTGGCATTGACACCCAGCTTTCCTTTCAGGTGATGATGTAGAGCCTGGTGAGAGGATAAGAAAGATCTCGTTACTACAAGAACAAGGAGTTACTCAGGTGAATGTATGTATGACACATACACTGCCTTAAATCTTCCCACATAAGGGATCTGTCAGAGTTGTTATCATTCACCAAGGCTAGTCAGAAAAAGTGGGTTTCACTAGGAAAATCCATTTCATTGAAAGCTAAATATCTCATGGAGTTCTCTCTATTTTGACAGCCTTTCTCACTGAAAGTTTTATGAGGTCCTGGTTGTAGTACTTGTAAAAATAACTGGTGAAGGAGAAGACTAAATGAGAACCAAACCTCTCCCAGCAAACTTTAGGTATTTGCAAAATTATGTTGGTTTGTCTTTTAAGAGTTTTTTAGGGTTTAAAATGGAATGGAAAAGAAAACATCACTAAATTGTGTTTCTGTTCTCTGTCAACCATGTTATTCACACAGATGTTGAATAGCACCTTCCTGCAGTCTTTTGTTAACTCTTCAAGTGCGAAGGTAAGGATTAGTACAGAGGATTTCATCTCAGACATTCAAAAATAACAAAATAGTGAATCTGGAAGAAGAGAGGAGGACAAATAGAACATTTATCTAAAGGAAGAGAAGTAGAACAGTTGCATAAGACTAATGTAGATGCTGCACCTGAACTAAAGGCTAATTCCAGTCTAATTCCAGACTTGGGAATGGAGTCAGGGAAATGGAAAAGCTCTAGAGGTGTTTGAAAGTTAATGATGCAGCATTGTAGTAAAGCCCAAATGAAATTCTCAGTTGTCATTGTAAGAGCACATGAAAACTAAAGCAGTGCTTACAATAAGGGTGCCTTGTGCTGCCTGCTGTGGCTTTTTCTTTACTGCTTTTGCTGCCAAGGAATGACAGCACTTTGGGGCTTTCCTGCTCATAGTGTTAAATGAAACTTTCCTTGGGACAAAGGCTGCAGTTCTGAGTGACTGAAAATGTGAAGGAAGTGCAGAAACCTTGGTAGAAACAGCAAGGAAAACTAAATATAGAAGAATGTGCCAAATTATTTGCTCTAACTTCTTGAAATCATGGAGAGCAAAAGGCAAAAGAATGGTCATTGATCCCATATAAGCGTCTTTCCTTGTCCCAATTGCTTCTCCCAGTATGACTGGCTGTCACCCTGATCTCTGCACCATTATTAGGAACCTAAATGTGACAATCAAAGCACTTGGAGTCACTGCAAGTTCTGCTGGGTTAACCTTAATTGCTCATTGTGTTTAGGACAGAGGCTTAAGATTTCAAAATGTAAAAAATTGTCATGTTGTTTTCACCCATCTGCCCCTGTACCCATGGAAATAAGCAGAGGATCAGAGAATTAATTTGCCTCTGTTTTGCTTTTAAAGACCTTTCTCTGTTTTTTCCTTCCTTCCTTCCTTCCTTCCTTCCTTCCTTCCTTCCTTCCTTCCTTCCTTCCTTCCTTCCCTCCCCACCTCTCTCTCTTGTTTTCTCTCCTTAAGTGGACATTGTTGTATCATAGAAATGAAACACACAAAATCGTGGTTGTAGGTTTATTGTTTAGACTGAAACCTTTTAACTCTCTGATAACCTTTGTTTCTCCTCTTTGTGAGGTGTCTCATTCAGAGGCTTTTTTCCCTCATACAATAATTACCCTGTGCTGTATTTAGGATGAAGCGCTTTGATGGATCTCAGAGCAGGAAAAGCACCAGAAACACGAGGTGTCCCAAGGACTCGAGTAAACTTTTCCTTCCTGAACAAACTTTGATCACTTGAACATGTCACAAGTTGCTGTGACCAATACCAGGTTTTAAGTGCTAAGAGTGGTCCTGCTGAGAAATTTCTAATGCAGAAAATTTTAGGTCTTACAGAAATCCCAGAACTGCCTTAGGTAATAATAGGTACTAATAGGTAATAATAACTTTAGGTAAAGTTATTTGCAGTTCTTCTTCAGCTAATATTGGTAGGATTGGGGATATTATTATTTGGATATTGGGAGAGTTTAAATTTTTTTAATGAAAAAAGATGGGAAAAGATGTTTTGTTTCATGCTTTTCAGGCACTCATTTTTTCAGACTTTTTTTTACTCAGGAAATAATAAAGAATTACTGAATATCTCCACCAGAAAAAAATTCACTTTGAGTGAGCTGGTTCTAAACAAACATTTACAACAAGAAATATTCCTGCAGAGAAGGAAACCTCACACAGCCACGGAAAATTAAGAACTTTTTGGCAATTGGATCAAAATTCCTGGTAAAAAACCACAGAAGCAGCAAAGACCTTCTCTCCTTTGAGCAGCCTGAAATGTCGTAGCTCAACTCCAGCCTGGCCCATATTTATGAGGACAAGAATTTCACTGTCAAGGAAATAAGGGTAGAGTATTCAGGGCTGGATAGGGGAGGGAGAGGAGGTTTGTTCTCAGCAGCTGGTCACACAGAAAGGTTGTTTTCTTGGGAACCAGAGAAAAATCTCCATTTGACAGCAGAGCTGAAAAGGTGCTCACAAAATAAACAGTGCTGCCAACAGGAGCTGTCACCATATTTAAGGCTGATGAGAAGTAATTAATGTGGATTCTTTCAAGCAAGACTTGCAGGCTCGAATGGTGCTCAGTGATTCATAGAGGAAGAGGAAAGTGAGAGGCTCTCACTCTGAATTTGAATTTAGTCCCTGAGAAAGCCTGAGAGTGACAGTGTCCAGTTCTCAGAGCCTGCAGCAGCACTCATGTAACTGTGGGTGTTTGTTCCCATGGCAGGAGGCTTTCAGTACATCCCCAGCCACAGCCCAGGTGAATCTCATACATCCTCAGCCTCCCACACACCTTCAGATCTCAGAGGAATTTGGAACCCACTGGAAACTTTCGTTTCTCTGGGTCATTCCTCGGTATTCACAGTCCTTATGTTTGATCACTGCAGGGCTTTGTGAGTTAAAATGTGCTCATCTAGGGATGAATGTAGCAAAAAGGGGGCAATGATTGAAAAGCTCTAATTTAATCCCTTCCATTTAGCTCAGCTGCCAGCTCCTGGAGAGATATATCTGAATAATGCCAATAAGAGGTAAGGTACAGGAAAGGAGAGATACAGTCATTTTATGTATGAAAACCATACATCTGCTATCTTATGTAACCTGAAAATGATGTCATTCTTGAATTTTAGATGGGCATATTCTGTGTAAGGGGGTGTTGTTTTCAAACAATCTGCAGTTGTTGGTGCTGTCTTTAGGCTTCTTTGGCAGTAAGATTTAAGGAATGGGTATTCCCCACATTAAATGATTCCATCATTCTAAACAATGCTGCAGAAATATTTACAAGCTTTGCAGACACAATGCAAAAGCCCCCAGAAATATTTATTCCTTATTGCAGTGTTGATCCTTCCAATGTAAATATATATATGTATATATATATATATATCATTTATAACAATCTAGACACCCATAAGAGAAATATGTTTTACATGACACATGACCTTTAAATTGATACACAAATGTATGTGTCACAGAGGTGGTTAAACACAGTCCTGCTGCTGTCAGGGGAGGGAACAGCTCTGCCCAGATCCTTATTTAGCTCTTGTGAAGCCACCACTGCTCCAAGAGTAACTTGTCATCCATAATCATTAAAAGCAATGCAAAAAATGCTTCACCACGTGGTTCCACTGGATGCCAAGGGCTCAGGCAAGTCCTGCCTTGAGATTCTGTGGACTTTTTCCAGCCTGGAAGATGAAGTGGGGAAGTTGTGAAAATGCTGTGGAGTGATTTCCCCCTTCCCTTTGCTCACACACATTTCCCACTGGAAAAGCCCTCACACATCACACAGGCCAGTCAATTAGGGTCATGTCCATGCTGTTATGGGCTCATTTGACAGTAGGATTTAAGGAATGGATATTTCCCAGCTGAAATGATTCCATGATTCTATGGCTAGGATTGAGTTTTCTGGCAAAGTGACTTACTGATTAATTATAACTTGATTTATTAAACACAGGTAATCCCAGGTCTTGGTTTTCTGTACTGAAATCAGATCTTGGATTTCCTGAGTTTAAAACTAATTATTTCTTGCCAGTTAAGCCCTGGGTTGGGTAGCACAAAACAAAAATAAAGATGAATTTAAACAACAGCTTCCACCCCTCCATCTCTCCCTATTTCCAGGCCCAACTTCACTCCTTCATTGCCAGCTCCTAAACCTCCTCCCTTCTAAGGTTCTGATCCAATTAGCACATAGTATATACAAACTAAAACAAAAAGGATGGATATGCTGAGCAAAGTTTACTCTTCAGAACAAATACCTTCTCCAGGAGCCAAGACACTGTAACAGGTACAACTTTTTGAGTGTAAAATTTAAAGTTCAGCCAGGGATAGAAATATTTCTTTGATTAATTGTGAGCTTCCAAGTGAAAAAAAAAACACAACAACCATTAATCAGAAATAGATATTAGCATAAATTGCACATAATTAGCATAATAAGAAAAACAACGAGCACTGATCCTTGGAGGAGACTGCATTGTCAGTTTGGACTTGGGCTTGTTTAGTGCATTGGTTTTGATTTCTCCAACCAGGGACTTTCACCCACAGATACCAGTTGTACTCAGAGCAAGGGCAGTGAGAAGCTTTTTATTTGCCAAAGAAGCAGGAGGGTTTACAGATCACAAATTTTGATGGCTCTGACAGCTTGGAAATCTCCGGATTTTTTTGGAGCTCCAGCCCGGGATGGAAACTTATTCCCCACAGTACTCCCATTATATCACCCAGCATTTCTAGCCTCGAGGGTGAGAAATTTTTTGTGAGATTCAATGACAGCTTTCCAAGACCTGGCCTTTAAAATGGAAATCCAATACCATCAGGCTTACAGTAAAATCCCTGAGCTGGCAAAACATCAGCACTTCCTAAAGGAGTCAGTCCAGCCTGCCAAGAGGGAGAAGAGATATTTGCACAGGAAAATTAAAAAAAAACAAACAAAACCAACAAACAAAAAAACCAATAAAATAAAGAAAGATAGAAAATAGCTAATGAAAACAGTGATTTATTTTTATTTGTATGATTCATTCCCTTGAATAAGCAGCAAGTAAAAATCAGCCTCCCTCCAGCCACAAATTGGCCAAAGTATTCACAGATCAATCTTGATCACTCTTGATAATGGGCTTTTTCCACGAGGCCATTTCACCCAGTGTGCAAAGTGCAGCTCCTTACTCTCAGCTTAATGCTTTTAATAAAACTTAATGAAACATTTGTAAACTTAATGATGCACTCTGGAAATGAAAACAGAGGCAAGCCAATGTCCTTCGAAATGGAAACTGGGCCATCAGAGTCCCCCTGAAATTGCTGAAAGTGTGCTAAGCCTTTAATGTGCCCTCTGGGGTTAATAGGGCAGACCAGGGGAGCACTGGAAGTCCTGTTACTGTCTATAATTTATTTCTTTTTATTGGCATCCCAGTCAGATGGAGGGATTTATGTTGCACTGGGTTTTCCAACTGGCGCTGGACAATTTTTTTTAGGGGTAACAAAGAGAACCAACCCCCAGCTATCTAATTTATGCCAAAGGCATGTGAAGTCATTTAGAGCAGGAACCAGCAGTGAAGGAATGAAAGGCTGGTTGCAAACCATGTGAGAACACCAAGCCTGTCCCTGGGGGTGGGGAAATCACATCCTATTCCTCCCAGCAAAGGAATTGGGAGGCTGATTTGATGCACCTCCTGCCATACACAATTGCCTAAAGACAGATAATAATATTAATATTGTTATTGTTATTATTATTATTATTTTCTGTGTAATAGTATTCTACTCTTTGTTTTTATTGTAATAATTCAATTTGAACTAACATTAATTCTCTGGTTATTCTGTCAAGGCCTTTAATATGTGGATAACTAATTCTTCAATGTGTGTATCATTGTTATCTTTAACAAGATTTTAAATGATAACAGAAGCAACTAATAATTGCTATGGGCTGTTTCTTCCTGACTCTTTCCAGTGGATCTGTCTGAGCAATCAAGTGCTTTGGAGAAGTCATAGTTTTTATCAAAGGGCTTGTTTCTGGTGGGAGGAGGAATATGAATTTCTGTCTTTGTGTGTGTGTCTTTAACATCAGGGCCTTCTGACATCCATATAGAGTGATGATTCTTCAGAAAAAAGACTCAAATTTCTGTGAGATAGAGCATAAAACTGTGAGGTTTTCTATCATCTTGGATTTCTTGAGGAGGCTCCATTGACCCAGGTGTGTCTATATAAAAGGTCTCTAATGTTCTTCACTGGGCCAAAGGAACAGTTTTGATGGAGACCAAGGCTGTCTTACCTAGGACACTGCCAAGGCAAGGCTCGACTCCATCACTTCACACAGTCCATTGCAATAGTTGTTGTTGTCTTTATAGCCATATGGATTTTCAGCTGCAGCACATTGAGCTCATCACTCCTTTTTCTCTCACCCTGCATCCTGCTATATATATCATTTCCTGCTATACACATCATTTCCTGCTATACAGTCTTCTATTAAAAGCCTGGGATTAGATCTGCCCCTCAATCCCTCTCCCACTGACCTCCAATTCTTTCAACCTTGTCAAGTTTTCCAACCCTCTGATCACCTTGGTGTCCCTCCACTGGATCACCCCCAGTTACTCCATGTCTCTTTTGAACTGGGAAGAATTGGACACAGTGGTCCAGTCCAGCATATTAGTAGTGTCTCTTTCTTCTCCTTGCTGTCCTTGACCCCTTGAGCAGGACCTGTTGACCCAATTGTCTCTTCCTGGAGGAAAGGAACTAATTCCTTTCTCTTCACTTCCCACTGCAAGGACAACATGTCTCTTCTACATTTTTTTTTTCTCCATACGAGGGCAGAGAAGCTCTTGGTGCCATGAATGCCAAACTTTGCAGATATTTTGTCTGAAGAAGCACCAGACCCCCCCTGGAATGTCCAGCCACCCCTTCCTGCAGCAGCTCTGCCTGGGCTGATACCTGTGTCACCAGCCCAGGGGTGGCTGTGGGAGCAGCTCCCTGTGTTGTGCCACCAGGGTCTGAGCTCCTCACCAGCTTTCCCAGCAGGACACCAGCACAGAGCTCACCATCCCAAAGCAGCTCATGCAGGATATTCGGCTCCCCTGCACACCCACCCCAAATTACCATGGAAACTGCTGTGTCTCTGCTGAGAGCCCTGTTTGCAGCACTCCAGGGCACTGTGTTCCCAAGTCCCAGTTAAATACTAACTGAGTGCTTTCCCCCACCAGCAGCTTCTTACCTGCAAGGCTGTGAATTCTCCAAACACCTCCCAAGAAAAGTTCAATTATCTGGTGATTGCCATTGCTGCTTTCCCAGCAGGTGGAGCTGGTCCCTGTTTCCAGCTGATTGTAGAATCACTGGATCACAGAACAGTTTGGGTTGGGAGACACCTTAAAGCTCATCTCATTCCATGGGCAGGGACACCTCCCACTGTCCCAGGTGGCTCCAGCCTGGCCTTGGACACTCCCAGTGATGGAGCAGCCACAGCTTCTCTGGGCACCCTGTGCCAGGGCCTCCCCACCCTCACAGCCAAGAATTCCTTCCCAATATCCCATCTAACCCTGCCTTATGCCAGTGGGAAGCCATTCTCCCTTTTCTGTCACTCCATCCCTTGTCTAAAGTCCATCTCCAGGTCTTCTGGGGTCTCTTTAGGCCCTGGAAGGGGCTCTGAGGTCTCCAGAGCCTTCTCTTCTGCAGGCTGAACACCCCCAGCTCTCTCTCCCTGTCTCTTATATATTAACTCTTGCACAGTCCTATAGTGTAACTTTCCATTGTGAATTAGTGAATTTTTTTTTAAGGAGAAAGGTCTCATTCTTACTCCGGCAACAAACTTCTAAAACTGAAGGGGCTTTATTCAAAGAATCATGGAATAGTTGGGGTTGGAAGGGACCTCTGGAGATCCTCCAGTCCAGCCCCACTGCCAAGGCAGGGCCACCCAGAGCAGGTGACACAGGAACTCATCCAGCTGAGTTTGGAATGTCTTCAGAGAGAGAGATTCCACATCCTCCCCAGGTAGCTGTTCCAGAACTCTGTCACCCTCCACAGAAAGAAGTTTTTCCTCATATTGAAGTGGAACTTCTTGTGTTTTAGTTTATATCCATTGCTACTTGTCCTGTCACTGGACATCTCCTAAAAAATTTGGCACCATCCTCTGGACACCTGCAGTTTCTCTTCACAAAAGATGCTCCAGTCCCTTGGTCACCTTTGTGTTAATCACAGTGGTTGGCCTGTTCATTTCCCTGGTGACACAGATATCCTGAAGCAGCAGATATCCAAGGCCTGATATTCATCTGAGCATTTTCAGATCCAAACTGTGGAGTAACCTCCAAAATTCTTTAAGCAGAAAACTTTTCATTACTGTGAATAAGACCCAGTGGGGCTGTAGTTGCACATGTGGACACTTCCAGCACTTTATGAAAACAAGCCTCATTTGTAGCTGTCTAGACAAGCTATAAGAAATGCCTATTCACAGTTTTATCGAGGCCTAACAGGCTCATTCCATGTCATCAAATTTATTGTCATGCTTCCTGCCTTGGACGTGCAGCACTCGAAGCAAGGCTGGTTCACACCAGTGATTTATGAGGCCGCCTGAGCTCCCTGAGTTTAATTTGATTTAGGGAAATTTTCCAGAACTTACCAGGGGGAACTCAGTTATAAATCCAAACATCATATTTCATAAGAGGATTTTACATTTTCTCCTAATGTGTTCAAAATATTTCCTTGAAGTCTGACTCTGCAAACTCTTCCTGTAAAGCTGCATCCCACCTTGCTGAAGTCCATTGCATTGACTAAGGAACCCTCCTGCCTGACTGGGTTCAACTTCCTTGTCATTGCCATGGACAGCTGGACTGAGGCACCCTCAGCACATTCCCTGATGACAAGAACCTGTGCAATTACAGGGTGGAGGGAAGGGATGGATCCAAAGGG
>VYZS01089879.1:15751-30538 GCA_013400695.1 Neodrepanis coruscans | reverse complement strand
CTTGTCAAGAATAATACAAATAAATTTTTCAACACACAGATAAAAAAAAGACTTTTGATAAGAGAAAATGAAGTAGAGAAGTGTGGGAAAAAAAAACTATTTGAAAGAAGAGAAAGAATAAAAGAAAACAGGATACTAACAAAGGGAGGATTTGAAGAAGAGAAGAATACTAGTAAAATATAATGAATTGCCCATTGAACTCTAGGAAATAACCAAGGTATGAAGAGTGGGTACTAATAGATACAATATAGAAGTATTACTTAATTTGTAGAAGGAAACTGAAAATTGTATGATTACCAAAAAGGGAAAAAAACCCCACGTTTGTTATGATTCTATTAGTTTCTGCAGGGGTCCAATCTTCCACTGTTCTGCAATGAAAGAAGGTCAGTATTATTCCATAGGTCATTTACAGTTCTATGAAGACATGAGGAAATGATGGATCAAGGCATGTTAATAGATATTATTTCAATAATGAATCACTATTAAATGTACATATTGAAATGGTTTGTATGTTTTTTCATTTGTGGTATTATGCAGGTGATTTTACTCCTATTTGTGTGTCACTTAGCTAACATGTTCAGAAGAACTTCTGAGATTTTACTTGGGTGTTTTTTTCTTCCTGTTTTTTGTTTGTTTGCTTGTTTTGGTTGTTTGTTGATTTATTTTTTCAAAAAATTTTAATTATAACATTATAGGAGTCCCTCTTGGAAACCTTGTTAATATCTTATTAATTGAATGCTTTCAGAAGTTTATGCAGCCTGGAAAATAGCAGGTTTTATTTTTATGTGTACAGTTTGTTTTCATGAAGTCTGGAAAAAAATATTTTTTACGTTACCAAACTTTGAAGAGAAACACCACTTTGCTTCTTTATTCTTATTAGAGTAAAAATCTATTGTGTCTATTTGTATAGGTTGGTCCTGGGAACAATTATATTATTTGAGTCTTACTGTAGCCTCTTCAATGAAAGTTAAGACTTTAACAGCAGTCACATTCTCCAGAAAAGCAAATAATAATTTGGATAGAGAATGAGCTCAAGAAAATTTATGACAATTTTTGTCTCTATTTGTTTCTAAATATGCTGACAAATCCTTCAGGGAATCATAACACCCCTGAAAGAAAAAATTTGATTGGGACTGTAAAATATTTTAGAGAGATTTTTACCTGACTGAGGAAGTTTTAAACAATCATGAAAAATCTTTTATAAATAGTATGAAGATGGAAAGGGAAGGGAAGGGAAGGTTTGGGAAGGGAAGGGAAGAAGGAGAAAAATTTTAGGAGAAAAAAGAAATTAAAAGTATGTGGGGAAATTGTGAGAAACACAAAAAGGAAAACAATTAATTATTGTATTAGAAAGTAAACATATATTTTGATAATTGAAGCATTACTGGGCTATCATGTATATTTTTTGTCCTACATTTCATAATTTCTCAGTTAATGTAATGATTTATTGATATCTATCTTGACCACTAAACATGTTATTTTAGGCTTCACTATTCTGCAGATGACTTCCTGGGATATTCTCATTATTACTTCCCATCACGTTTAAAATAAATAACTTGCTTTCAAGGTGCATTTTTTCATTATTCTCAGTGGTTTGCTTGGTGGTACACCATTGCTATTTGTGCAGGAATTCTAAAATTATCTCTATATTTTCTCACTTAATATTTAATGTCTGATAACATTCACTTAGAATTTTAGAGTGCTGTGATGCAATTGAATAGGAATAATATCCTCCACTTCAGAGAATCTGGGACAAAGAGCATGAATACATTGTTGATATTTTTATATAAAGATAAAAATGCAACTATTTACATACAGCTAGAGAACTAACATCAGTCTATCCAAATTAGTTGAAATGAAAACAATTGAAACATCTGAAGTTTTTTTATGATTTTTTAAATTTTAATTTTACATTATGTCTTTCATTGTAATTACAGTGTTTGTTACTTTCTACTTCTAACTAAGAATAGTGTTGCAATATCTTTTACAGACAAGACCTTCGCATTTAAAAAAGAAAAAAATTTGGCGAAGAAGTTGAAGAATGAAGGCCAGTTTGTTACTTGTGTGGTTGGCTTCAGGTTTCAAAATGTCAGTTTTTGGTATTTCCCTTCTCTACTGTTAAAATCAGTTTAAATCTCACAAATTATAAGAAATGCATTTTGTTTACTAAATGTCACATGAAAAGAGGACAATATGTCCAAACCCTAGCAAGGGAGATTTTCTAACCCTTAGTAATTTATTTTTCTGTCAGGGCCCCTGAGAAATCAAAACCCTTTAATGTTCAAACAGTCTGATGGGGTCCCATAAGTGGGGGGGGACCTTCAGGGAACAGGTTCACCAATCAAAGGGTGGATTCAATTGCCCTTTCAGAGAAGCCTTGCACCAACAGAGGAGGGAGACCCCGCACTGAGTCTTTTCCACTGATTCTGCCACCTAGAAATCTGTCAGCACCTTTATAAAGGATTGAGTCTAACAGTTTACAAAATAACACACTTGATCACCAATGATTAAGAAAGTTTATTGATTTGTCACATTCATATAAATAGAGTCTAGCTACAAAAGCACACATAAAATCATGTAATAATAATATAAAGCTAAACACAAGCACAAATTCTAAATCAAAATAATCTACTAAAATATTATGAAGTGAAAGCAGGTTCTAATCCTTAAAGCAAAAAATTAGCACACATAATTTCTCACTCAACACAAGTGTCCCTGGGCAGGGGAGAAAGGCAGGTTCAACTTGTCAGTCAACACAGCAGTTTCAGTGGAAATCTTTTTCCAATTTTCTCCTCATTTCCAATCTTCTTTTATACTTTTTTTCTTTAGGTTTAGGTGGACTTCGAGCAACTTTAGTCATACAAGCTAACTTTGGGTAGTGTGACAGACATAGATAAATGGCACAGGTCAAAAGGATCACCAGGTTCCTNGTCAGCACCTTTATAAAGGATTGAGTCTAACAGTTTACAAAATAACACACTTGATCACCAATGATTAAGAAAGTTTATTGATTTGTCACATTCATATAAATAGAGTCTAGCTACAAAAGCACACATAAAATCATGTAATAATAATATAAAGCTAAACACAAGCACAAATTCTAAATCAAAATAATCTACTAAAATATTATGAAGTGAAAGCAGGTTCTAATCCTTAAAGCAAAAAATTAGCACACATAATTTCTCACTCAACACAAGTGTCCCTGGGCAGGGGAGAAAGGCAGGTTCAACTTGTCAGTCAACACAGCAGTTTCAGTGGAAATCTTTTTCCAATTTTCTCCTCATTTCCAATCTTCTTTTATACTTTTTTTCTTTAGGTTTAGGTGGACTTCGAGCAACTTTAGTCATACAAGCTAACTTTGGGTAGTGTGACAGACATAGATAAATGGCACAGGTCAAAAGGATCACCAGGTTCCTTTCCTGCAGAAGGTTTACAAAGAGAGTCTGCAATATCTTCACATTGTTTCTTTTTTTGATATATCCTGTGGTATCAGGGCTTGAGATGATGACATATGGTTTTCTAGTAATTTTGTCTAAATTGTAACTTCAGTAGTTTTACTAGTTTTCACCTCTGCTATGAATTTCTGCAAAGAGTGTTGACCCAGGTTACTGACCCTGTTATTTATGAGGACTGTATTGAAGGGGAGCCATGACATCTGGAAACAGGAACCAAAGCTGGTCCAGAGACCTTGGAGATGTTCCAGAGATCTAGAAGCATGCCAAGGGACTGAAAGGTTAATCAAGAAAGATGAAGATGAGAGGAAAGCAGGAACTATCATGTCCCCAGCCCTAGAACAGGAAGAATGTTGGAAGCAAGACCAGGGCATAGCTATGGGCGGACCCTAATTCTAGAAGCACATCTGGGGTGGAGTGATGGGTGGAATAGGCTTGGAAAGTAGGTTTCACAAGGATATAATGCCTAGAAAACATAGTATGAGTATATAACCTGTGAATTTCAGGTGCGTGTAATTTGAAATGGATTTCCCGTGTGCCTTGCTGCAGTAATAAAGGAAAGATTTTTTTTCGAATACTCAAAAAAGAGTGTTACAGTGTTCTTTTCTGGCCTTTTTTTGGCAACAGAGGAACTTTGTGAAACATCACCTTGATGTCATCTGGGAATGACAGCTGAAGTCTGTTTTTTATCACCAAGGAAGTGCACACGCTCTTTCCTCTGTAATTCTTACTCTCTTTTAACTTCTGACTTTATTTATTACTCCACACTAAACCTTTGAGTACAGCTGGAAAGTAGACCCTCTAAGAAAGTGAGAGTCCCAATATTTAAGTGTTTCCCAAACTCCTGTTGCAGATAGGTATAATTAATGCATTTCTCATTTTTCCTATAAGATCTGTGGATGTACTTTTGTAATACGGGGAGCATACTAGAAGAATATCCTACAGACTGGTAACCTATTTTGTATTTCTGTATTTATTTCTGTAAAAGTGCATATGTTTTTATAACATATGTTTTATTTTCTTAGTTATTTTTTTGCACTTTCTTTATCTGTCTTAGAGCTAAAACAACACATCTAAATGAGTTTAATACACTAACAGAAATGCTTTTTCCTCCAAGATATAAAATTTCATAGAATCACAGAACAGCTAGTGTTAGAAGGGAACACTGAAGATCATCTAGTCCAATCACTCCACTCAAGTACAGCCACCTAAAGCCCAGAGCAATGTCCAGCTTTTGAATATTTCCAAAGATGGAGACCACGTCGTCTTGTTCCACATCCTCATCCACAGACCTCTTGCTCTCTGTGGGCAACTTGTGTCAACACCCAGTCACCTTCACAGTAAAAATTTTTCCTGAAGTTCAGACAAAACTCCTGTGTTTCCATCTGTTCCCTCCCCTCCTGCCCCGCCTCTTGTCCTGTCACCAGGCATCATTGAAAAGACAGTTTAATTCAGTAAATGCTCATTATAATAAAATTATAAAGTTTAATTATTTTAAATATTCTTAGGAACTACAGGTATCAATTTAGGAAATCATTCCCATTTCAGAAACTGAGACACAGATTATGTCACATTGATACAAGAGAAGGTTATGTGTATATCTAAAACTAAACAAAAATCTAACATATTTCTCCAAAATTACATTAAAATAAACCCACGTTAATGTTTTTTCAAATTGTAGGAATAAGCAGAGCCGTTTAAACTATTCAATTAGTGCTTAAAAGTTTATATGTAACTTTCACAGCTGACCAAGTTGTTTTAGAATGAAATAAAAAATAACTACTGCATACATAGCACAGAAGTAGTTTATCTAAATGCTAACATTACAGATTTAAATTGAAGAGAAAAAGATTTCACTTTCCATGGCACACCAATTAAAACCAGTTTCTGGTGCTTCAAATCTGTGTTCAGCCATAGCTCAGATATTCTACTGTCTGTACTGATTCACTACAAGGAATAAATAATAGGCCTATTTCAATAAAATTAAATATGAAATTTCCCTGGACCATATTTACATAACTGCCTACATTCAAGCACCCCGTAATGCAGCAAAATAGTCATCAAACTAAGTTTCATTTAATTAAAAGCTCAGTCAAAAAGATCAGTATTAAGTTCAGCCAGAAATGCCTGGGTTTTGTCAAAGCATTTAATATTAAGATATAATGAAGATGAGATGCAAATCTGCTAAATGCCTTAGTGCTTACCATGCTCAATAAGAACTTTTGTAATGCTATAAACTTCTGCCTACAAAAGTCAAGAAGAACATGCTTCTGAGACAGCAAGAGCTGAACTGGAAGTAGTGTACAATTTTCACTTTCAAAGCCTCATTTAAAGTAACTTTTAAAACTTGTACTGATAAGTTAGACATTTTTGCAAGGACTCACTTTCACATGATATCAAATGGAATCAAAGTTTTAGTATTTCTGCTGAAAAATACATATTTCTGCAGCCTTTATTTCTGTATGAAATTACTTGATCTTGGGTTAAAACCCTTCATTTTCTATTATTAAACTGTTTCCCAGTGTTTTGTGCTCACAAATATGTAAAGAAAATGCAGACGTAATTCTAGCCCTGCAAAGCTAAAAGAAATGGAATTTATACTACTTTCTTGGACAGTTCTGGAGCTAGGATCTTGCAGAAAAAAAAAATCCTCAGATATGTAGTCTGACAAAAGTCTTCCTTGCTATCTGCATTTTAATTCCAAGTTATATGTCCTGTTAAATTTAAGGGAATTTAGCCAAATCCTTTTTTTTTTTCTCCCCTTCATTATTTTACATTGCACAAAATTAACAAGGTTTGCAAATTCTTTCAAATTATAGTCTTTCTAATTGATCTTTTCTCACATATTTGACCAAAGCTCGGATCATAGCAGTTGGCCCAGCAAGAAGAGCTCAGTATGTTGCCCATTGATTGGAATTTTGAGTTCCAGTTCAACTCTACGTAACACCTCCCAGCTTCTCTCTCCTGTATTCCTTCTATTATTTTGGATTTATTTTCAAAATAGCTGTTCAGCATCTGCTTCGTTTATCTTTCAGTTTGGACTAGAAGACACCCTTTGCTTAGTGAATTTTAATTGCTTTGAGAAGATTTAGTTCTAGAATTGTTTGCTTTCCGTTGTTCTAACTTTAAGTGTCACGATGCCTGGTAGAAGTTAATCTCTTTTGAATAAGCTGTTACTTCTACTGATTGCGTGATTCTTTATGTAATACTGTAATATCTTGTAATAACAACTCCTTGGCATAAAATAATTGATATTTATTTCTTTTGACAGGAATGTTTTTAGCTTGAAAATATATAGTATAGTGCTATTTAAGTTTCCCTCTCTTGTCCTCTACATTTATGAAGCTTCATTTATGGTTCTTTGCTTGCTTAGACCAGTCCTAGCACTCTGGATTTTTTTTTTCATTTTTACTATTTTTTCTTTACATATTTAGGATTACAGGATTCCATGAGATTGACTGAAGTACAACATTTCAAGTCAAAGTTTCAAAACTAAAGATGTAGTGGACAGTTTCAAAGCCACATTTAAAAAATTATTTTAGAATTTGAGACGAAATTATTTCACCTGTAAAAGTCATATTTATTGATATTTTTTAGAATATTTTTTCTTTTCCAAATTAATCACCAACTATTATAATATCAGATAATGTTATAATTAAGTTGGTAGTATGATATTAGTCAAATTACAGTACAGGAATCATCTTAAACTTTTAAATATATAAAGTCAAATTTGTCATATCAGAACTTAATATAGGATAGAAAACTTGTCTGTAATAGACCCAGAATTAATGCAAAGTGGGAAAAAACCACCATTTTAATGAAGCACTTGAAATGATCTATACCAGATATTCCATCAGCATTGCTTTGCTGAAAATCACTTACAAACTTGTACTGATTTATGAACCTACATATTACATGCCTGTATTTTCCGCAGAAGTCACTCTACAAACCACAACACAGAAGAGAAAACCAAATTACTTTATCTGATCAGTAGTTAGGTGGAGGAATTTAAATTGTGAAAAACAGAGCAACAACCAAAAACCAATGAAGAACAACAACAACAAAAAAATCCAAACCATACAAGAAAAAGCAAATAAGCAAACAAAAGCTCCAAACCAAATAAACCTTCATCTCTTTGAGGAAATGGACCTACTGTAGATGGCTATTAATTTTTGATTTTTCTAGAATGTAATCTAGCTGTGCTTTTTCAGAGTATGTTGTATTTTGCTATAAATTTTACAGTGGTGCCGCCCGGGAGTGCTGGCGGCAGTGCAGGGGCCAGCCCAGCTGGCGGCCGACGGCTGCCGCGTGTGCGGCCCCCTCACTGGCAGTGGTGTGGTGGATGTGGATCCACCCTGGATTCCCCCGGTGGTGGGTTGTTGCCAAGAACCAGTGGATCTCGACCTGACTGCTCTCGGCGCTATGTGCATGCGCAGTGGGTTTCCTGTGCACATGGAACATGGCACCGGACAGTGAATGTCGACGGCCCTTCGCAACGGAGGAACCGCCCCACCACAAGTGGCCGCTGCTGGTGCATCCAGGACACCCTGCGGTGTTCGCGGGTGGCCCCCATTCCCCCTCGGGCCTTGGCCATGTGGTGGAGCACCACCATTTTGCCTCATGACGAGATCCCGCATGTGGGTTTTTGTGTGTGTGTTTGGTTTTCTATTGGCTTTCTCTCATCACTGTTATGCCCTCTAGGGTCGAAACCAGGACAGTTCATAATAACATCTATAAATATACATAGATACATAGATGTATATCTAGAGAGAGAGAGAGAGGGACATCATAATGAGAATGTGTAAACTAGGAGTTCTGATGCAGAACCTCAAATGTTATTTCTTACCTAACAATTTCATAGACATTTTGCAGTTCTGGAGTCCATCAAAATGTTTGGAGAAGGAGTTCTCAATCAGCACACGTCTCTCAAGTTATGTAAAAAAGCAGTAGGAAGATCTTATTCTCCACTAGGCAGGACATACAACTGGATAAATTTCTGTTCAGTGCTTCTTCTATAGAAAGAAAATTTTCATTAGGTTCTGAGAATTTCAAAGGACAATTGTCAAACCAGAACAATTGGAAATATTTCGAGTTTTTAAATGCCAGGACCATGACTACAAAGAAACTATATGCAAGTAAGAGCTGTAATTAAAGTCCATGAGACATTCAATGAATATTTCCTCTTCGGATTAGAATCTTTTTCTAACCTGAATTGTCCTCCGCAGATGATCTGCTCTGTACCTTTTTTCTTATAAACATTAACTTCTAAACACCAAGTCATATGTCTTAACAGGACCACTTCATTTATCAGCTTTATAGTTTAACATAAGGAAAAAATCTCCTCCTAGAAGACGGTGAAGTTATGTGCTATGTGCAATAAAAGGCAGACAATATTTAGAGAAGTGTTGTTGAGCAATATTTTGGAAGTCTATCATGTTGGTCTGATTTTTATTGTGTGAGGGTTAAGTTCTAAGTAGCAACTCATTTCATCACAGTGTGTGGAATCGTGATTGTCATATCAATATCAGCAGCACAAAGTGACATTACTCTGTATGTTGGCTATGTGAAGCAGCAGCAACTGGAGATCTGCCTTAGAAAGAAATAAAAACAAGTAAAAAATATGCCGAATCAAACAATCAGTTTAAAATCTTCCACCATTGAATCGACTTGTCTGGTATTTGATACTAAATTGTTTTAAATCAAAGCTTTTCTGGAGTCAGTAGTTGTCAGATCCACAGCTTGACATGATTTTTTTTTAGCATGACAACACCAAAGGCCAGTGATTAAGGGATTAAAGTGAGAACTAGTTTATGAACAGCCTCAAAGGAAGACAAAAAGGATGAAAAGGCTTCTTAATAGTTCTGCTTAAAATTCATATGAAACTATAAACTGTTACCTGTGTTCAGTGATAAGAATGTGATAATAGAAGTTGATTTTAAGAAGTTTCTATTTTAAACTAATTATGTTTTACTGTTTTGTCTGCATATTTCATTAAACCACCGTATAGCATAAACAGTGATTTTGGCATCTTTATTCTATCAATTTTTTAAAAGATTTTAGTTGATGAATTATGCATATTTATAGAAGAGTCAATAGCAGAAGTTCAAAATAAATTTAAGTGCATATAATACATATAATATTCCCAAAATGCTTCATAGTTTGTGTTTCCATTTGCATACAAGTGTTAGAAAGAACTGATTAATTCATATTAAAACAGATGGGTGAATATCATCTTCAATATATAATGGAGTTTAGAGAATAAGATAAAAATGAATAAACAGATGTGAGTGAAATATTTTTTAAATTCCTTTTTGCAAGTTTTGTTGGTTTTTTTTTTCAGTGATTAAAAAGACAGGCTCTGTCCTCAAATACATCCCTCAAACTCTGTAGAAAGCAATTTATGACTTAATTTTTAGTAGTAATTAACCTACTAAGAAAAAAAAACATTCTCACTCACAGTTTCTCCTCTTTTTTTTTTTTTTTTTCTTCCCCAAAACTTATTTCTATCCCCAAACTACCGTTTTGGCAATTTGATGTGCCTTTGTGGGAAACAGTTTGCTGTTTTATTCATCACCACCTAGAAATAGTAGCTGCATTTCATTTCTGTAATTTGACTTTGGATAAGTGGTAGATGTATTTTTACATATACCATAGGCCTGTATATTACAGTCACAGTAATGATTTTATTTTAAGAAGGAATCAGGCAATTTTTTTTTTACTTTCGGTATTTGAAAAAAGCTTATTTTGATGTCTATGTGCAATAGAAAATGCAATAATTAAAGCAATATTATGTTTTATTCTCTCTAGTTTATGATTGATTTAATTTTTTTTTTAACTTGGCACTGAGACAAAATTCCTTTCCAGTTCTAAGATAGTTATCTTTACTAATACGATGAAAAGATTATTATTCTTTACATAATATCGTAACTCCCAGTAGATCATATTCTAGATACAATGTATTTCTGTGATCAATTACTTTGAAATAGTCAGTTATATATCATGTTTTAATTACAAAAAGATCATACAGATGAGCTTGTAGCATTTCCACATGAAATGCTGAAAAGCGAAGCAAGGTATGTTTTTTACACTTTCTGGCACAGACCAGCTTCTTACCTTCAATAAAGCTGTCCATGGATGTACAAGAAAAATATTGTCTGTTAGACTTTTCCTAACATTGTTTAGTTGCAGTTTACACATTCTAACAGTGAGTAAAGCTGTAGCTTTTCTTCTAAAATTGTTATGCTGAAAATTCAGTTAAAAAGATCTCTGTAACTTAAATATGCATTAAGAGGTTTTTCTGACATGCATCTTAATGACAGGCCTCCAGACTATTGTACAGCATTAGTGGAAGAGCCCTTTTCTTCCAGAGAGAGCTGACACAGATTCAAAGGACAAACTAGACAAGTTAGCTGAGAAAATGCAGTAAGTCTGTCTTCAAATTCTGTACAAAGTGCTCATTGGCTTTGATTAATAGCTTAAAAGTTTTAAATGGCTTCACTTGTCTCTGTCCAGTCAGCAGGTGTATTTCTGGTTTATTGCCATGGCATTTGAAATCAGGTAGACAATTCTTGACAAGAGCCCTGCTTTGAACATTGAAACTAAACCTGCACATCTTATAGCTGGAAGCTCACTGCAGAGTTCTCTCTTGATAGACAGGAATAGGTTTGGTCTTTTTCAGCGATTCATTTAGACTCACTGTTTCCTAGAAATCACATAAATAGATATAAGGTATGTATTTGATCAAAGCATGCTTTTTTTATTTGAGAGAAGCTACTATTCCTTTTCCAAAGGTGGCCATTGCAGCACTGTGGCAGTCACAAAATAGGAGCAAAATGTGTGTCCCTCTGGTGGGTTTAGTTGTGTCTTTTCTTAAATTACTAAAACAGGCTTTTCCAGATGAAGGTGACATTTTCCAAGTTTGCCTGTGTCTCTGACAAATGTGCATCACAAAATGCAATGAGATATTCCACATTGTTTGCATGCTGAGCATCTCCAGTAAAGATTTCTCCCATTCAAAAGAAGTACTCTCATATTCTGAGAGCTAAATTTGATAAGACTGAAGTATTTCCTTCAGCCTTAAGGTTTCATGTACAGTGATGTAGTTCACAGGCACATGAAAGCAGCAGAGGTTCCTGAGAGGCAGATCTTCTTTGTTCAGTATTATGTTAGTGTACCTTTTTCTTGTATAAAGGTCAAGCCAAGCTTTTGTTCACCCTGAATCCCCTAACCTGATGTTTAGATTTTCTTTTAACTCACAGTTGAGGTATAAAAAATTTAATACTATCATTGTCCTTGATGGTTGCCTGATTATCTGCTTATTTTTGTTGGTTCCAGTTTTTCCTGTTTAAAATGCGTACAAAGCTACCTAGTTTACAACAGTAGCATTTTTCACCTTGGTGAATAGTTCAAAAAGAATGAATTATATTTAAATACTTTCAATATATATATTCTTCCAAGACCTTAAATTATGATGACTCCCCAGACAGCTTATTCCAATGTTATATTATAGTTAGGACTAGAAAGCTTCTTTTATTATCTAATTTAAGTCCCTCTATTTGCAGCTTAAGCCCATTATAATTTTACTTATCCATGTTCACTCTGGATTATTCTCTTTGATACTTCTGTGTCCCTAGCACTTTTCTCCTTTTCAACTAAACACTGGAATACTTTTCTGTCCTTTCTTGTAGACCATTATTTCTAAATCCCTGCTTTTTTTTTTTTCTGCACTAATTTCTTGAGCTGCAGTGTACAAAAATAACAGTTTTTCAAACAAAGCTATTGACTATTTTTTTATTGTCTACTAATCCATTCATGTACATATATACAGACACGTACATATTTAGTAACAAGATGACTTTGTTGGCTCATATCCATCTAGTGATCTGTTGTAACGACAGATCTTTGCTGCAGAACTGCTCACTACTTGTGTCACTATAAAACTATGCATGTCTACTGACAATCTCTGACTTGATAAATTCAAATCTAGCCTTGGAATATCACTGAATTCAGTTTTCACTTCCTAAATATAGTTTTTGTTTATTTCTATTGATTTACTGGTAGATTCACATCAAATGCCAGCAAAACTCTGTTCTGCCTATCTTTTTTTCTTGGACATAAACAACAGGTAGTTTCACTCTATCCACTTCTATGACCAGTTCTTGGTGAATCAACCTGGAGATTGTTTTCTTAATTTTCTTAGGAACATAGAATGCAAAGGAATGAAAATTTTTATTGCATCCCAGATATCTTAGCTGTCGCTTCTCACCACAGTGCATATTATCACATTAGAGAAAAGGGGGGAAAATGTTTATAATTTGCTCTTTTCAGTTCATGGGATTGTTGTTTTCTTGCAGATACCTGCAAATTGTATTTCTCTGAGGGGCAAAATTATATTATTGATTTACATTTCTTTTCTTTGTTTTTTTTTTTTTTCTGAAAACCCAAATTTGTCTTTGTCCTGTCTTTCAATGCAATAGGCTATTAAAGATAACTTTCAGTAAATCTAAGATTGCTAGAGCCAGATCTGCCTGTGTATAGAAAAAAAATTATGAAGTTTAACAGATATCTTTAATATTTTTGTATTGATTTTTTCAAAAAATATTCAGATGATAATCACAATAAATGCAATTACAACAGAGCAAAACAACCCCTGAATAAAATACTACTTGTCTAAGTTAGTGGCTTACATAAATAATCTCTGACCTTTCTTTTTCAATCAAATTTGAGATCTTATCCTTTTTATCTAAGATTGTGTTAGTGCTCTTTTTTCTCTGACTTTAATGCCATTAAATGTCTGATTTAAACTGACCTTTTTATTTAAGGCTGATAAAGACTTACATGAAAAGAAGCATTCAAAACTTCGACCCTTCTCAGGCTCATTTTTGCTAGCTTTAACAGTCCACTAAATAGAGAACCATTACTAACCTTAGTCACTGTGTTATTGCTAATATAGAACAAAAATTTGCTAATCTTTATGTCTTTTCCTATTGTGCCTTGGGTTGTTTTTACTATTCAGTATTGCAAGCTGCAAAATTTGTGTTCGTTACCTGTAGACAGACTTATTTTTCTTTAGTATTTCTCTTCTATATCTTATAGAAGATCAGATATGATTCCTTTCCCACACTGAATGAACTCTCTGTTTTCTTCAAGTCTAGCAGAACATATATACTCTATATTATTACTTTAGATTGTTGTATGAACATGAAAAAATAAATTAATCTAGACTACCAATACTTATGCTATTTAAAATATGAAATAATACAACATCACAAGGGAAATTCTTTTAAGATAACTTTTTATTTTCTCATTCACCAATCTTGGATTTTAATGATAAATGCACTGTTTCCTTATGGAAGTGTAAAAATTAAAGACCATAATTTGTTTTGCTGTACAACCAGTCTAATTATACTGCATATCTGTTAATATATCCATGTTTGTGCTATGCATTATAAATTTATGATATGTTTTTCTGATCAAGAAGTTACACACTTCTCAGAAGTGAACTCTTATATTCATGTTAAGCATGAATTACTAGTATCTTGCATGAAAGAGTGAAAATGCTTATCTCACTTGTCTAGAACATAGTCAAATTCCAGCTGACTGAATTGCAAGATACTTAAACAAAACCCAGTAGGAAAAGAACTAGTGGTTATTGTAACAATGTATTATTAGCAGGTATTTTATGAAAAGTTAAAAAAAAAAAACCAAAATGAAGAAAACACACAAATATCACTGTTTATTTAGTGCACACACAAAACTCGACAAATAAAGTGCAACAGAACAGACAAATTAAGCTTCCCAGGGCCCGTGTTGGGATGAGGACGCTCTGGGAATAGTGCTGGTCTCTCTCTGAGGCTCCCGGAGAGACATCGGGGTAATTAGAGGAAGCCCACGGCCAATCTGGGGACTCCCCAGCAGCGTGAGCTTCCGCCCGGCTTTGACTGAAGAAAAAACACTCAAGAAAGTTAGAAAACTGCAAGCCCCCCCCTCCCTCCCCTTCCCGATAGCCCCAGGAAGGGATTTAGTGCTGATGGAAGAGATGTAGTCTTTGAACCCGGGCAATAGTTGCCGATAATAGCCAGACCACTCACCCCTGGGGAACGAAAAAAAAAACCACAAAAGGAAAAAAAACCACGACCCTCCCCGAGGAGGAAATCTGCCTCCCAGGAATTCACGAGAAAGAATGCGATTCTGAGAAAGAGAAAGTCCACCCCCTCCAAAAAGAAAGAAAAAAAGAAAGAAAACTAATCGCAAAAAAAAAGGTGATCAAAAAAAAACAAATGGCTCCCCTCCACGCTTTCCCAGGAAATACCACACCAAGCTGCCGCAGCAGAAC
>VYZS01089879.1:0-15713 GCA_013400695.1 Neodrepanis coruscans | reverse complement strand
GGGGAGCCCTGCCGCAGGGCCTCCGCACACTGGCGAGGCCGCGTCGAGCTGAGCTGCGCCGCGCTGCCGCCCCCCCAGAGCCAGGCGGCAGCGCCAGCGTGCAGCGCAGTGGGACGAGCTGCCGCTCTCTGCTGCCGGGGGAAAAGGGGCCACTGAAACCCACGCGGGCGCCGGCGCCGGGTGGCCCCCAGACCGCACGGGTGGGGGAAAGGGTTGTGTGTGCCCCGGCTGCCGGCCCCGCGCGTCAGGAACAAAATCCATTTTTTTTTGGTTTTACCCTATTACAGGGAGACCCTGCTGTGCATGCGCAGCACCAAGCCGGGCCAGGGCCGGTGATGCCCGGCAACGTCAGTGGCCCAGAAGTGGGGCAGGGGCGGCCCCTCTGCCCGCCGCTGCCTGGGGCCGGGGTGGCCCCTCCCCCCCCGCCCACCATGGTCCAGGGACAGGGCGGCCCCGCCCTCCGCTCGCCAGGTGTGGGGGGAAAAGGGAAAAAAGACCAGTTTTAGCTTCACCCCACAACAGTTTTTTTCTTCTTTCATAGAGAAAAATATAAGAACAAGTCTGGAAAAATTAGAAATTAAACACAACTTTCTTTTCTGTTTCTCCTTTAATTTCTCACCTTGATTACTCTGTTACATTTGAAAATGCTATACAAACAATGAAAATACTGGAAAAATAGATACTGAATCCCATGTGAAAAATAATCACTACTTTTTAGATTTTAGAATTTTTTTCACTTAGCTTGCATATCCATGTTTTCCAATCATTAATTAATTTATTAAGTAAATTTTGGATTCTCCATTACCCTAGTTTTTACATAAGTTTCCTTTTAAAGTTGATGCAAAGTTCTAAATTCTGTACTATGTTTGGAGCTACATGCTTTTTAATATCAGATTTAATGTTCAAATTCTGAATAAAATTTATAATTTCTTTGTCAATTTTTTTATTACAGCTCTTTTTTTAAAAAAAAAAATCCATGAAATTTCTATAAAATGCTACATACGAGCATAGGAACTTCTTTTATAATTTTATAATCTATATATTTTAGTTTTTTATACATGATTTACATGTGTCAATTCATCTTAAATCTATACAATATTGTTAATAGTTTCTTGATAGAGAAAATAAAGATTAGATTAACTGGATATGGATTAATGCCTTTGTTTTCCTGTAGTGCCAAAGAGCACTGAGCTTTACATCTACACTATGTCAGTCGGGACAAAAACATTTGTTCTGTCTGGTCTTTTTTCCAGTAGTGGCACTTTGCTTTGATGGAACAGTGAATCAGAGAGCCAACAGGGTGTAGTGGAGCGACAAAAAGGAAAGAGAAATCAATGTTTCTCTGGAAGGTATTCCACACGGAATATAGAAAACTATAAAAATCTAGAATCGGAGTTTTGTGATAAGATGTTTTTCACTGGAAGAATTCTTATTACATATTGCAGTTACAGATCATCTGGATAAACTCTGATCAAACAGAAACAATTGAAAATGAGAAGGATATTATTATAAAATATCTTTTGTCACCTATTAGATAGGAAACACTTTAGTATCTTTAAAACTGAGAAGCATAATTGTTTGATGAGTCCAACCTCCATTACACATCTCATTTCCTAATTATGATGTATTAGTTTTACAAGTGATAATGGAAAAGTTTGTTAATCTAAGCAGGAAATCAATAATTCAAACATATAGTTATATTGCATGAACTGCTCCTGTACTAATGTGGACAGTTAGTGACTTCTTTACATTATTTAATATCTTGTTCAACATGAAATGCACTCTTCAAAAGTACACACATCAGCTAAAATAACATTAGAGAACATAAACAATTGTATGAGTATAAAACTGGATGAATAGAGAAGGAAATGGATTATTTAAAAAGGCATAATATAGCATTTTTAGCAGCTGCAGAGTAAAATCCTTTCCTTGCAAGAAAGAACAAGAAGAATTGTGATATGTTGAGTTGTTCTTTTACATTTTCCCCTGCCCTGTTTTTTTTTGTTTGTTTGTTTTTTGTTTTATTTTAAATGTATTTATTTGAAAGGAGAGACATTAGCAAAATTAGCTAGACTAAGAAAAAAAAGTTAGATATTTTGCTTCTATTTCTGCAAAAGTCAGCTGTTACGCAACCTGCTCTCCTGTAAATGAGACAGAACACTATGTTTTGCAGTATCCTGTGCAGTTTAAACATTTTCTTAGCCCTAGTCTCCATTCAAAACCATAAAAGATGGATTCAATAACCCACCAAATGCATACAGGCTTTTTCATACAACCTTTTTACAAACAATGAAGAAATATTTTAACAAAATTCGTAAATAAAACAGACTTTGGAAAGTTTGATCTTTATTGACAAACAATAATGGACTCTATTTTGTTCACAGTAACATGACATACTATCTACTGTAACATTTTGCATGACTCAGTGAACAATGGAGTAGTACTACCACATGGCAGTGTTATGGAATTTCTTCAGTATTTGTTTATCTGTTATCTTTTTAGCTTTATGTTGAATTACATGTAAGGGTATTCAGTAAATGTGTTGTCCCATTTAATATCTTTTTGAGACTTCTCACCTCTGTTGAAACAATTGCTGTACTAATGCAAATGCTGAACATTTCAGTGCTTTCCAGAATGTGACAAAATATATTAGTATTAGTGATACATATTTATACCATGGCATTTTATACTATATACTCTCTGTTGATGGTGGAATCTACTTGAAGAAAGATGGATGTATGTTCACTTCGCACATAACATTTTTAAAACATTAATTTTAATTTTCTTCTAAGTTGGTAATTTACAGGTAACACAATGACATTATGTGATGGGAGAATTTAAGAGAAAATACATTCTATCCAAATGGATAATTATATTTTTACCTTACTGAAGCTGTACAAGAGCTTTTCAGCATTGTTTTTTAGGTATTGCCAGAGGATGATCTCTTAGGAGTCTTGTGTGCTAACTCAGATTCATTCTTGCATAATTGCAGTGTTAGGACAAAGATTTTTTGTATTTCAGGAAATGGGACCTTTGAGCAAGGGCCCATCTGTATTACGTAACATAAGATAATTTTTTGACGTGAAATTTATGATATGTCCATAAAGGTTTTTCTCTAATGTTATCTCTAACAGGATGTGGCTTTGAAACAAGTATGTAAACAATAAAAAAAGTTGGAAAAAAGTTTATGAATAACTGATGAATAATGACAATATTAAAGCTGAATAATTGCAATAATAATTAAAAACAAAATAGTTAGAAACACAAAAATGTTATACCATACTGAAAAAGATACATTTAGTGTTTTTCCTTCAGTTTAATAAAGTTTGGGCTGGAAAGCAAAATAGTGCCTAGAGCAATATTGGCAATTGCACTGTATTTGTCACTGGAGAGCTCTCTGTGCTAAACTAAACTGCTTTTTCATTCTGCATGTTTCATTTATGGCAAACAGAGGCATAAGGATTTGGTGGAACTATGAAGAATAGAACTTGAGTCTCTTTCAATTCAGTGGGGGACAATTTCAGCACTTAAATAGGAAGCATTTTATTTTCATATTCTGTTTAACATATTATTTTATTCACTAGTTTATTATTTTATAAAACCTTCTACGTATCTTTCCCCTGCAAATCTCTAAAATAGATGTAGTCATCTGAAAACTTACACTTCAGTGCATTCTCAGTCTAATTCAATATTTACCACAATATGTCAGTCTTTTTTCATGTATCTATGGAAACCATTTACAATCATAATATCAGAATCTTTTAGCATAATATGTTGATACAAAAACTTAGTCTAATACATAAAATGAATCTGCAGTGCTTTTGACATTGCATGGAGTTGATTTTAGATATGGATAAAGTTCTTTGGCATTTGTTCTTTCAGCTTCCTAAACTTTAATAATACTGTTCTCCAAAATGCTTATAGAATCATTAATGTTGGAAGATCCTTCCAAGATCAAGTTCAAACTTTGAACTAAATACCAACTAAACTATAACAAAATGTTCCATGTCCAATCGTTTCTTGAACACTTCAAGTGTTGCTGAATCCATCACCTCCCTGGACAGACTATTTCAAAGCATAATCTCCCTTTCAGTGAAAAAAAAATTGCTGATGTTCAGCCTGAATCTATCCTGGCACAGCTTGAGACCATTTCCTCTCATCGTGTTTCTTGTTGCCTGGGAGAAGAGGGCAACCTGATCTTGTTACAATCGCCTTTCAGGTAGTTTTAGAGAGCAATAAGGTCCCCCTTCACTCTTCTTCTCCAGGCTAAACAAACCCCCCAGCCCCCTCAGCTGCTCCTCATAAGACTTGCACTTGAGACCCTTCAATAACTTTGTTGCTCTTCTCCGGACATGCTCCGCTATTTTTGATACAGGTCAGGATGTCATTGCCCTTCTTAGCTGCCTGGGCACACTGCTGACTCAAGTTCAGCCAACTGTCAACCTCCGGTTCCTTTTCTTCTTCTCATCTTTCTAGCCACTCTTCCCCAAGACCTTAGCACTCTTCTTTATTAAATCTCATACAATTCGCCTCAGCCTCTTGTTCCAGCCTGTCCAGATCCCTCTGCAGAGACTTCCTGCCCTCCAGCATATCAACATTCCACCCAGTTTAGTGTTGTCTGCAAACTGTGTTTTGAGGATCAAGTGTTGTGCGCACTTGATCATCTCATCCAGATCATTGATAAAGATTTTAAACAGTACTGATCCCAGTACTGAGCCGTGGGGAATCCCAGAAATGACTGGCCACCAACTGGATGTAGTACCATTCATCACCACTTTCTGGGCCCAGACATCCAGACAGTTTTTGACACAGCAAAGAGTGCATCTGTCCAAGACATGGGATGTCAGCTTCTCCAGGAGAATGCTGTGAGAAAAATCATTGAAGACTTTACTGAAGCACATATAGACTATATCCACAGCCTTTGCCTCATTAAGGAGGCAGATCATTTGGTCTTTTAGGACCAGGTTGATGGTCAGGTTGGCCAAGTTGGACCTATTTTCCTAAAACGATGCTGGTTGGGTCTGATCTCCTGGTTGTCCTGCACACGCTGTGTGATTGTACTCTGTATGATCTGTTCCATAACCTTCCCCACACCAAGGTCAGTTCCCTGGATCTTTCTTCTCAACCTTCTTTTAGAAGACCATCACACTGGCCAACCTCGAGTCCTCTGAGGCCTCCCCAGTTAACCAGGACTGATGTTAAATGATGGAGAGTGGCTTGGTGAGCTCTTCTGCCAGCTCCCTTAGTACCCGCAGATGAATCCCTTCTGGCCCCATAGGCTTCTCAGTGTCTGAGTGACACAGGTGGTCAGTAACTACTTACTTCTAGATTACAAGGGGTCTCCTTTCTACCAGCTCATGGGGCTGGTTACCTTGACGGTAATCAGCCTTTCTGTTAAATACTGAGACAAGAAGGCATTAAATAGTTCAGCCTTTTTCTCATTCTTGGTGAAAATATTCTCTCCACATTGAATAAAATATGGAGGTTTTCCTTGACCTTCCTTTTGGTGTTAAAGGATTTATAAAAACACTTTTTATTATCTTTCACAGGGTTGGCCAGATAGAGTTCTAGCTGAGCGTCTGGCTTTTTAATTATCTCTCTACATGACCTAATGGCATCCTTGTACTCTTCCTGAGTTTCCTGCCCATTCTTCCAAAGATCATACTCTGAGTTTTAACAAAAGCTCCCTATTCAGCCAGGCCAGTCTTCTTCCCTGATAGCTTCTCTTTTGGCACACAGGGACAGCCAGCCTTCCTGACATCTTTGTTATTAAGGAATGATTCCCAAGGGTACTCTCTGAACCAGTGTCCTGAACCAGCCAAAATCAGACCTCCAGAAGTCTGGGGCAGAGGTTTGGATGATTCTCTTTCTGATTCCATCAAGAATTGAAAAATCTACCATTTCATGGTCATTATGCCCTACAATCATCACATCTTCTACCAGCCCTTCTCCATTTGTAAAGAGCGGATCTAGCGGGTTATCTCCCCTGGTAGTCTCACTTGATGACTGTGTCAGCAAGTTATCTTCCACACACTCCAGGAACCTCCTAGACTGCCTGCTCTCTGCTGTGTTGAGTTTGCAGCAGACATCTGGAAAGGTAGTTTCCTGTAAGAACAGGGGCTAGCAATTGCTTCAGCCAGATACTTATAGAATATTTCAATCTGCCTCTTCATCCTGGTTGGGTGGTCTATAACAGACTCACACCAGAATGTTTTCTTGTGGCCTTCCTCCTGATCATTACCCATAGGCACTTGATCTAATTATCCCTATCCTTGAGCTCTATACAGTTGAAATACCCACTAATATCAAGAGTTGCCCTGAGAGTTGCTCCTTCCTTAGTTGTCCTTTCTGAAGAGGCAGTAGCCATCCATTGCAACACTCCAGTCATGCAAGTCATCCCACCATATTTCTGTGATGGAGACTGTGTCATAATTTCTTGCTGCACCATGACTTCCAGTTCCTCCTGCTTGTTACCCATACTGTGTGCATTGGTGGAGAGGTACTTCAGCTGGGCTATTGATTTCACCCCCAACACTGGAATGCTGCCCCTAGGCTCATCTCTAGTAAGCTGTACTTATCCCCTTTGCCCTTCAAACCTAATTTAAAGCACTCTCAGCCCTGCAAACTCATGGTCGAGAATAATTTTCCCGCATTTAGACAGATGAACCACATCTGTTTCCAGCAGGCCTCCAAACAAATCCAAACAGGACTAAGAAGAGATAAAGAAGGTTTTAGTGCTGAAGCAGAGGCATATGCAGAAGCACAGTATAAAGGGAAATCATCAGAAACTGGGGAACTCCAGCAAAGAAGCATCCTATTTAAGTAATTGATAGTCAAGTTCAGCACAGAGGATTGCACAGCCAGATGACACATGGCTGAGAAGGATATCCCAAAGGGGGAGTCATGATAATTCTGTGTCTACCACTGAAGGGTAGGTCAGAGGATAGAAATAACCAAATAAACATTTAGAAAGATATTTTTTAACATTTAAACATGTAAAGATATTTTTTAGACAGGTAGTATGGTACTCTCACTTTTATACAAATGTTAAAAGCTTAAGAACTCAGATAAGAAAACTCATAGGTTATGCCTTAAATGAAATCAATCATTGATTGAAATCAGAAAATTGATAGAAGGAAAACGTTAATAACAGAACAATATAAAATCATGTTACAAAATATATAGAAATTAGGCCATAAAACATACCGGTGTTGAACTAGAAGTATACATGTAAAAGTTCTTTAAATTAAGCCAAATTGGTAAACTTGCCACATCAAGTACAAAACCTTCAATAATTGAAACTCAGGCCTAAAGCATAAGAGTATAGTGGTCTGTCTATATTGTCACCCAAACTAGAGAGATGAGATTGTTATGTCGTAAGAGAGGTCAGAGAGAGCCTGAGACAAATACATAGATGACCTCAATTATTCTATAGAAAAAGCCCAAATCACAACAGGTCGAATCAGCAAACACAGTATAAGGTACTTACGTTCAGCATCCATACTGGAGTATCAATGGCCAAAGAATTCACTGTTGAATTTTAGTAAGAAAAACTAGATGAAAATGAGAACTCTTTTTAAAAGGAAGATGAAGGTGACAGTTGCTTGCAGGAAGTCCAAAAACCATACTGGTAGCACAGTGCCAGTTCATACTGCCTATTTATAAAATGCTTGATAAAGTGTAAAAGGAGATCAGCACAGCTAAATAACAGAGAGAAAGACTAGTAGCAGCTGAAGAAACAGCTAAAGAGAAAAAGGATTGCAGAATCTGATAGATAGAAATGTAAACTCTGTTGGGCCAAAAAAGAGTTTGATGAAAAGCTATGTTGGAGACTCAAAACAAGTATTAACTTCCTAAACATGACGAAAAATAAGCCTCCCATTATCTATAAGATCTATCAACAAAAAGCATAAAAATAATACTTGGAAGATATAATAACATTGCAGAAAAGGAAAATTATTTATTTACAGGAACATTCATCAAGAAAAAGATGGAGAGATCTTCATACAAGAACATTTTCATCTGAAACTGAAGTAATAGACTTCAAAGGGTTACAAACAAGTAGAATAAGTAACACAATGCTTCTAAGACTAGGCAGAATTCACATGTACAATTCAACAGACTTCCTGGGAATTCTAGAAAAAAACAAGTGAATTGCTAAAGCAATATCTAATCTTGGTGATTGAGCCTGTGTTCTTCGTATTTGGTGGGGGTGTACAAGGCATCAAACTTTAGAAAAAGGTTCTATAGACTCACCATGCCTTGTATCTTCCATATGTTTGTGTGATTCCCCCCACCCCCCAGAACCTACATAAACGTCTTTCATCCCTCACTTTCTCTTATCAAGTTGTTCCACAGATACACTGCTTTTTGTATAGAGGGGGAAAAGTAATTTAAAAATCCCCTTTATTCTGCTCATTTTAAACCTTAGTGAAATGAATCTGTCCCACCACTATAAAGTATTTACAGATACAGATATAAGCTTAATCCTTTCTGATATTCCAACAAAGCTATTCTCCATCATACACTATTATTATTATTTTCTTTTAAAATTTATTTAGTTGAATTATTCTTTTGAGAAAAATACTGAGTAATATAATGGACATAAAGCAAAATTTTATAAAAGTATGTTCTAACTCAGATGTATGTATTTAATAAAAATATGAAAGATAGACCTACAGGAAAAATAAGTTTATGAGAAGTATGGTGTTGTTTCAAAGAGTGATAAAGGTTTTGATGTACAAATACTTTCATCTTTTACTATTATATTTGTTTTAATTAGAGGTTCACTGCTTTGAGAGTTATATATTACTGCATGAAATCTTTTAAGGAATCTAGTCTGATTAGTGGCAACATGCTAAGTCCTACTTGTAAGTGGCATTAATGAGATTGCTTTCCATTAAGTGTAGGCTTTGTGTTCAGTGAGATCTACAAAACCCCCAAAAATTTCACATAAATAGAATTTGACATTCACTTTCATACATGTTATAAAACTCAAGCAATAACACCATTTTAATGTAAAGTTTTGAGACAGTATCTGTTTGTGTGCATAGTCTGTGTGCAGTTCTATACCAAAGAAAGTATACAGCATATAACTGTGTACAGAGCACAATGTTTGAAAAAGGTTGGTGTGCAGAGCTCTACTATGCCAATACCTGAAATACCAGGATAACACTAGCTAGGATACAGCTGCAGAACAAATGTGATACGGTACTTCCATTTCAAATTCTGTTGTGTATGTGTTTAAAACTATATAAACATAAAAGTGTTGCACGAGCTTTTTGTTTACGTACAGCTAAAGGCTTCATCTGCTCTGTGTTCATAACATATAATAAAAAGTCTAGTTGCTTAAATTCTGGCAATGCTGTGGTAAACAGCAAATACTAGCACCATCTGAAGGTATATATATAGATATTAACACTATATGATCTACAGACTCATCCTTCATGTGTGAATCCCTCCACTAAAAAAAAATCCAAACTGTTCCAGAAATAATTTTTCACTTCCCTTCTTTACAGTATGATATTGTAGAATTTATTTTGGTGGTATCTAAGTTTTTTCCACATCCAAGGCCATTAAGAAAATTACCTGAAAGTAATTTAATGTTTCTCACTCATGTTTAGGTGCCTTTGACTTGTTGCATTGAGACCTCAGCTAAACTGTGTTTTATTAATCTGATACTTCATTTCACCTGGATTTACTTAAAAGTCACTATATATGATGACATCATAATTTTGCCATATTTTATTTTCTGCTGAGAGAGGTGAATGAAGTTCTTAAAGTGTCTTCTATAGAACTATAGAAAACTCCAGACAAGGTATGAAATAAAAAGGAAAATGCTTTGTTACTCTGCATCCAAAAATTGTGTTATGAAAATGCACTTATAAGACTGATTCTTATCAATATTTTGTTCCAGTTTCTTCAGAAATATTAGCTCAAATAATTATCCCTATCATATTTGTTGGCCTTGAAACTATTACATATTTCTGAAGTTTGATCTTGTTCCAACTCAACCAAATCCATTTTTACTTTAGCTATCCTCTAAATTTGAAGTGATGGTCAGGAAGGTAATTTTCAGAGAAATTTATCTGGTTATGATGTCTCATGTGCTCACTCTTCATAGTTCTTTGTGTGCACAATGATTAACAAAAATGATAAAACTTAGCAGTGTTTGAAACAGTAATTGGGTTATACAACTTGTGAGCTATAGAGGTTTGATTCAGCAATAGTTTATAGGGCAACATATTTTTACCTGTGCTTTTTGAAGAAAGAAAATACAGAAGTTGTGATTATTAAAATATGTTCTTTATCTTTCTTTTGAAAAGTCATCAAAGAAATTTTACATATGCATCTTTTAAGTTATTCTATATTCTAATACTAGTAAATACTGAATTTTTATTTATTCCTGAAAAAATATTCATCCTAGTCTCTTATGTTATCATAGCCCTGGACAAGACAATGTTTTTTATACCACAGATTAAATTGGCATCTTCATATTTGCAGTCATTTTAGATCATATCATATCATATTACACCGCATCACATCATAGATCATATTACTTGTTATATAATCAATTACTTTTTAAAGTAATTATTTGATCTATTTGATCTAAAAATCTATTTCATGGTCACACCTCATATGCTCTGAAATATTTGCAGCAAAAGTAAAAAGTCTGTATGCTTATTGAAAGTACTTGTTCTCTCTATTTGTTCCTGTTTCAGGTGCATTTTTTAAGATGTAAGGACTTTATTCTGTGAAAGATAGTTGGCTATGATATTCCCTCAAAAGAAACTCAAGAGGATTTGAATTTGTTCTGAAGGAGTAACTAGACAACAGATTACATTTTCGACGTACTGTCTTCCTTGCTGTGTGCATTGAACAAGCTGAGATACTGCAATAGCAATATGTATTTCACTGTCATTTTCCCCTAAAAATTTGTGTCATATGACACATTTTGAATTTTTCTGTCATTCTCTGAAGTAGAAGTCAGTAACAGCATTCTTATCATGTACATTGGTTTTAACACTTCAGTTCATCTGTTTACTTTCTATCTCCAGATCAGTCCTTTGATAGATGCTGGAATCTGTATATGTCATTTCATGAACAAGGAATCATTGAGGGGGTGACTTCCATTTTTGAAAGATAAATCTACTGAGATTAAGAAGGAGACTCTGACTGGTGAAATTAAAGTAGTCCCAGAAGTCACTTTTTTTTTTCTTTTTTTAATTTTCCCTAAAAAGTAGATATTGATGGTTGTTTGAGAGAACTGTAACCTTTACAGTACAGTGAAATCAACTGGACAGTGTCTTGTCATCCTTTGTTTTGCTCTTGACTACATTGGAAGACCAGAAAGAGAAATAAAAACGAAAGGTCTTCACAGAATTTAAAAATTAATTCAGGGTGGATGCTTCATTTGTCATGTGTAATGTCTCCCGCTAAACACACATCTATTCCTATTTTTGTTTTACAATGAATTTGCAGTTTCAGGGAGGAAAAGTGTTTTGCAGTCAGGACATTTGATGAGCAATTATTGTCAGCCAGGCATATATGAAAAAAAATTGTATTGTGGGGTTTATTTTTTGTAAATCTGTCTCTATTCACAGAGAGCTTTAGTATTGTGCAAAAATGTCTCTGTAACTAAGACCCATTTACCTAGTTTAACAGAATTTGGCATTCAGGGAGAGTTGTCACTCAGCTAAATGCAATCTTTGAAAGTGTTACTGGTACCTTACTGGAATCGATGAGGGAAGGTGATACCAAAAGAATTACAGTAGGTAGACCAAAATATGCTAGTGGGAACATTTACAATGCTTGTGGGAGTGTATCTCAGGAGTGTATCTGAAATGCTTGTACACCAATGAATGCAGTATGAGAAACAAGCAAGATGAACTCTAATTGTTGATCAGATCCAGAGCTACAATAACATTGGTATTAGTGAGACTTTGTGGAATTAATGCCTTGACTGGAGCAGTGAGATGGAGGGCTACAGGCAGTTCAAGATGAATAGGCAGGTCAGGCAAAGTGAAGGTGTCACACTATACTGAAGGGAGAGGTTCGGTTGCATAACCTTTACAGTTAGTGATGATGTGGTTGAGATCCTCTGTGTAAGGATTACTTGGATGGAAAGCAAAACAGATCTTGTAGTAGGTGTCTATTTCAAATCATCCAGCCAGGATATATTCACTGACGAATTCTGCTATAGGCAATTAGGAGGTTTCCAGTTTTATCCGTGTCTTTGTGGCAGATTTCAACTTCCCACACATTACCTTGGAATATCATGCTGCAATGGTGTTCCATATATTTATCAAAATTCTGGATGTAGGAGTTGAATACACCGTTAGCAAGTTGGTTGATGATACCAAAAATGGAGAAGCTGTTGACTCTGCCTCCCAGAAGGCCCTGCAGAGGGATCTAGATATATTGGATCATATCTATAAATAATATAATAGAATATATATAAAATCATAGAATAATAGAATTATTAAATTGGAAAAGACCTCTAAGATCATCACATCCAACCATTAACCTAACACTGTGTCATGGTTTTACCACTAGGAGGCGTGGTACTGACAAGAGAGATCCAATAGAAGCAACACACACCAAAAAAAACAAATAACAAGGTTTATTNATAGCCCAGGGAGGGATTTAGTGCTGATGAAAAAGATGTGGTCTTTGGGCCCCGGGCAGTAGCCTCTGATAATAGCCAGACCACTTGCCCCCGGGACAAAAGAAAAAAAAACCACAAAGGAAAAAAAATGAAAGGGAAGAAACAACCCCCCTTTCTGAGGAAAGAGAATCCGCCCCCCCAGAATCCACAAGGAAAAATGCAATTCCGAGAAAAAGGAAGTCCACCCCACCCCTCCAAAAGAGAAAGAAGAAAAAGAAAGAAAGAAAAAAAAACCCTAATCATAAAAAACGTGATCAAAAAGGAAATGGCTCCTCCCCCAGGCACTACCCACTAGACCGCCGCAGCGGAATCGCCTACCCGACCTCCACGCAGCTGTTAGTCCCGGTGTCGACGAAAAGCGATGTTACGACTGCCACGTCCAAAGCCGAAGAGAGAGAAAATGGCGGCCGTGTGGCCCTTTTATAAGGAGGTCCCAGTCCGTGCATGTGTAGATGGGCCTAAGGGGGCCGGCCTTTCCTGTGATTGCTTGGCACCCTGGGGGCCTGCCCCATGCGCGCAGTGGCCCACGGGAAGCACCGCGGCCGTCCGGAAATGGCATGCACGCCGGGAGGGCATTTTCCGCTCATGGAGGCTGCCATCAGCGCCACATGCTCCCGGGCCAGCCATCGGGGCCGCTGCCCGAGCGGCTCCTTGCCCGCGCCGGACGTGGGGCACCCTGGTCAGGGTCGTGCCGGTGCCACCGCGCGTGCCCAGGACGGCGGCGGTGGCTGGTCAACACCAACGGCTGGCTCCTCCCATGTCGCCGCAGGCAAGGAACCGGCACCGCCGCCGCCATGGCGCCACTGCTTCCCCTGCCGCAGAGGAAAAACTGGCCCCCGCCGCAGGCTGCCGTGGCCGCGCCACACTGAGCCGTGCCCACACCGCTTCGGCGCAAGCGCTGGGCTTCGGGGCGTGCCCTTGCTCGGGGCCTGGGGCTTCCCCTGGCCACCCGGCGCCACGCCCGAGAGGAGAGATGTGGCTCAGGCTGCCCTGGCTCAAGGCCCATGCCCTCTCCCCCGGACCCCCCGCCACGGTCCAGCAAGAGCTCATTGGACACCACCCACCGAAGCATGTCTGCCGGGCCGCACCGGGGCGGACCCCGCTCTAACCCGCGGGCTCCACACGGGACTGAGCCGGGAAGGGGAGAAACGATTTCCATTCTCCGAACCATGACAACATGGGAGACCCACTGAGCATGCACGGAGTGCCGAGCCAGGCCTGGGCTGGGGGCCGGCGGCACCTAGCAGCTTCAGCAGCCCCCAGCGCCCATGGCCACAGAGCCGCGCCTGCAAAAATGGCTGGGGGAGGCACCGTGCCCACAGGCAAGCAGCGTGGGGATGCGGCAGCCATCCCCGCCGGCCCAGGAAGGGCCACACCTGCACCAGCTGCAGGCATCCCTGAAGCACTCTGGGTGGGGGCGGGGGATGCAGCCGTGCTGAGGACTGGCCCTGTCCCCGCCCATATTGTCCGCCGTTGCCATGGCAACCCGCCTCAAACACACAGGAAAAACAGTTTAACACAGCCTCGATCCCCCCCACCACCTCCCCAAAACCTTCAAAAAACCTCCAAAAAGCCCTAAAAAGAGCCCTTTCCCCGTCCCTAAAAACGGAAGAGAAAGACAATGGGGAAAGGGAAAAAAACGGTTTTAGCTCCCAGAACCTTTGTTTTTCAATCCACAACACACTGCCAAGTCTGCCACTAAACCACACCCCCAATCACATCTACAAGTTTTTTGAACACTCCCAGGGATGTTAATTCCACCACTTCCCTTCCTGTTCCTTCCATCCTGTTCCAATATTTGACCAGCCTTTTAGTGAAGAAATTTTTACTACTAATCAACCTCAACTTTTCCTGGTCAGGCTTGAGATCATTTCTTCTTGTCCTATTGCCTGTTACCCATGAGAAAAGACTGACCCCCAACAGGGTATAATCTCCTTTCTGAACTCAGCACTTGAGGTGCAGCATCAACAGTGTGAGTACAGAGGTACAATCACTTCCTTAGCCCTGCAGGCCATACTGTTCTTAATACAGGCCAGGATGCCATTGGCCTTCTTGGCCACCTGGGCACACTACTGGTGACCAGCTGCTGTCGACCAGCATCCCCAGGTCCAATTCTGCTGTGCTGCTTTCCAGCCACTCTTCTCCAAACCTGTAGTGCTGCATGGGGTTGTTATGACCCAGTTGCAGGACCCAGCTCTATGCCTTATTGAACCCCATAAAATCGGCTTTGGCCTATAGCATTTGTCTATGATTAATGGGATAAAATTTAACAAGTCAAAATGCTGCATTCTGCATTTAGTACGGAGTAAATTTGCACAGATGTATAAATCAGAACAGTGGCTGTAGAGCAGCCCTGCAGAAAGGGATCTGGTAATGCTGTTTGGCAGCAGCTCAGTGTGAGTCAGCAGTATGCTCTGGCAGTCAAGAGGGCAAACCCCATCCTGGGGTTCTTCAGACATGGTATCACCAGCTGATCAAAAGAGGTGTATGTATTTAGCATTCCTGTAGCCTTATCTTGAGTACTGAGTGCAGTTTATGGCCCCACGGATTAAGGAGGTTTTGAAGATCCTTAATTGCCTCCAGAACAGGACAACAGAGCTGGTGGAAAAGTTCATAGGAATGTCTAGTAAGGACCAAGGACTTTTGTCTTGTCTAGTTTGGAGAAAAAGAAACTGAGGGGCAACCTCACTGCTTCCTCTCTACAGCTTCCTGAGGAGATGAAGGGGAGAGAGAGGTGCTGAGCTCTTCTCTCTGGGATCCAATGTTAGGACTCATGGGAATGATTGAAAGCTGCATCAGAGCAGGTTTAGACAGGATATTAGGAGGCATTTCTTTACCAAGAATGTGGTCAAACATTGGAGCATTCTTAAAGAGGTGGAGATGTGGATGGCCCATGACTATCAGGCATTTGGGCATTTGGACAATGCTTATAATAGTATGCTTTAACTTTTTATTCTTTTGGTCAACTCTGAAATGGTCAGAGGTTTGGATTAGGTGTTTCTTTCAAGTCCATTCCAAATAGATAGTCTAGTCTAGTCTATTCTAG